>ML365017.1:0-64509 GCA_005239505.1 Nicotiana paniculata | reverse complement strand
GCCTAAAAGGAATATTTACACTAAAATAGTATAACATTTGAGTGTGGTCAAAAATTAGTTGTTGACAACTACCATTAACCATCAACCATCAACCCGTTTTTCATATTTCCAGCCCATATTGCCCTATCCCTGAGTTTGTATTGGAGAGGAGAATGGTTAAGAAAGACAACAAAGTTGTATGTCAAGTCTTAGTCAAATAGACAGGCATTGATGATGCACAAGCTACTTGGGAGTATTTGTCTGAATTACAACATTGGTTTCCAGCATTCCATCCTTGAGGACAAGGACCATTTTTAAGCGAAAGTTATTGATACAAGTATAAGATTGTTAATGCAAAAATGGACTGGGAAAATGAGCATTGCAATTGGCATTGCGTTAGCTGCAGCTCAGAGGAGTTAGTTAAAACAGTTAGTGGGAAAGTGCACTGTAGAGAGTCTGAAGTTAGTATTGTTGCTCATTAGTTGTGATATAAATACATTGCTACATTGTAATTGGATTAATCATAAATAAGATCATTCTATTCTCTCTTCTCTTCTCATATTTCCTCTAGCTAATTTTCTTGGTTATATCTAAACTAGCTATCATCTTCTTCGAGCTTAGCTCCTAGACTAACAAATTCCATTGCGATCTTCACTGATTGCATCATACCCTTAATATGGAATTTTTTGGTGTGAATTCGAATGTAGTCTCGAAGTGGAAAAATAAAAGGATTTTAAATCTTAGCTTAAAACGGATAACAAAGGGAGACCTTGTAAACCAATCAATTTCTTCGGGTGGACAGTTAACGTTTAACTATAGAAAGCTACATGTTCCTAATAAATTTAAGTCCCATTTATTTTATTTAATACTAGTATTATTGCGCTGAAAAAGGTATTTGCACTTCAAAAAAGTAGCGAAGTAATTATACAACATGGTTTGTCTTAGGCAGCACGTATATTCTTTTTCTCTTTATGATAGGAAGCAGAATGTTTATTTCAGATCCAATTGCCGACAGTGTTTTCGTATGTATAAAAGGAAATACTAATTTAAAATTGAAGAATCAACCTAAATAGCCGTTCATCCAATCACTTAAACTAAAAAATAGTAAATGAATATATAATATATACATAATTTATATATTATATATGCGTAATTGTGTATAATTAATGTATAGTCTATGTATATGAGTAGAAAAAGTAAATAATAAATATGACCGACTATTTGTGTAAAAATTCCTTTAAAATATCGCAAATTTGACGAACTAATTTGACCAAATCTCGTCCTTTTAAATGACATTCTGATTGTAGCAAAGCAAAGAGCTGAATATATTGGTTGGTGGTAATTAAGTAGTAATTCTATAAACACTATGAATAATTATAGTTACAAAATATCAGTTTCTAGAATATAAAGTACAATTGTGTGTCGTTGTGATAAGATATGCTTGGCATAAGGGGAGAAAGAATTGAAGTAGAAAAGGGAGAAAATCTAGTTGCTCTAACCACCAACTTCAGAGGAGTTTATCTTTTTGAAGAAATCAAATCATATATAATTGATGTCGTTCCATGCAACTTCTAGTTGCTTGGAATAATTGATTAGCACAAATCTTTTGTTTCCTAAGTACAAATAATTACTTTTTCTTCTTTCTTGGTGAGCTAATAGTACTAGTTAGTTACTACTATATATATATATATTTTGTTTTAATCATTTAGTTTTTAATACTCATTGATTCAACTAATTTAGATTCGCACAATGTTAAGCACAATTAAAAAGAGAGAAACGCTCCCTACCAGTGATTCGAGTTAAGTACGTTCCAATTACTTTTTTTTATATGCATAATAATAAGCATTTGTTCTTGATATGACTCTATCTCAGGACTCCAAATTAAAATTCTAAATAAAAGTTAAAATTTTCTTATTCCTTGCTTTTGTGGTACATAGTAGTGCTAATTAGTTTGTTAGATAAGCTTTACAACCATAATAGCGCTCCATATTAGAGGCGGATTCAGGATTTAGATTATGTGAGTTTAATTTTAAATTTTTTAACATTGAACCAGTTGTATTTTTAAAGTTTGGGTTCAGACCTACCATTAATTTGTTGTAATTTTTATGAATTTTTGTACATAAAATTATGCTCCATAACAAAATATAGTAGGCTCAAATAAACCCGATGGCGATACTCTACATCCGCCCCTGCTCCATATGCCATAAACACTTTAGCAAATAATTAATTTCAACTTGAACCCCCAAATATAGATTGGTAGTGCTAACGAGGGAACATTTTCCACCAAGCAACGTACTATATATCTGTATTTGACTTAAATATTTGTACTTTGTTTTGACAAGATTAATTGAAATTACACTGGCATCTAAAATATTCAGATCGAACCAAAAATAAAAAATAAAAAATTAAAAATTATACGTATGAAATTAAAGTCTCTTAAATGTTTCATAATTGAGCTTCTTAATAGCTCCACCTATCTATTACTAGTGTTTGATAAGACCATTAATTGCCTGTAATATTAGGCCAATTTTGATTAAAGTGCTATGTTATGGAAAATTCTAATAATATATTTGCAGTTACTTAAGGAAGTATGCAATTTTCCATCAAAAAGTGAATGAATTCTTGGAACAAAAGATTAAATAATTGTTACTTAAGAAAAAAGAATATTGCTTAAGTAGTGTCTGGCAATCAAAGGTCATATTATTATGGTAATAAAATAGGAGAACTTATTAAAGCTCCAGATTATAATGATTAGCGTTTAACAAGCGTGCTATTTTGTAGCTAACTTTTTAAATATATTAGACATTAAACATTATTTAAAAATAGTCTGTATCACAAATTTTTTTATATCTTTGGTGTATAATTTTGTCCTTCCAATGAAAAAGATGACTCGATTCAATTCCAGCAATCATTTAACTAGTTTCTCTTTCTTTCTTTTTTCGTACACATTGAACATTTTCTTTTTTTTGACATATCTAAAATTTGAAAGTTCATAAACAAATATCAGTTACTTTATTCCCTCAAATATTGACAAATTATAATTTTGGTCATTGTAAGAACATTTACCATTCAAATAATTGAAATATAATTTTGATCCCTCTACTTTTGAATCCTCACAAATATCATGAATTATATGCCATTACATGATTTGACTAGCCATATACAACGTTAAGTTTGTATTATTATTCCATAATTGATGATACTACTGTTATAAAAATAGTCAAATGTAACATAATTTCATTTTTAGAGGGACCAACATACACATTTTTAATAATGGGAGGTTAAAAGTATTTCGTTTTATATCACAAGGACCAAAATAATCAAGGCACCAAAAGTGATATTATCGCAAATTTAAAATATTTAATTATGTGATACACTTTCTATTTTAGTATGTTCCCAAAAAGAGTACCTCTTTTATATTTAAAAATAATTTAATTTTAAAATAGTCAAACAAAGCCACTAAAATAGGACGGAGGAAATATGAAAAATGTTAGTAGTACTTGCTTTGTGCCAAAAGAATAAAGTTGTTCACAGTGCGATGACGAGATTATCTGGATTTTAATTTAACTTGAATATTGATTTTTTTATTTTAAAATGAAATTAAATAATAAAAATACACAAAAAGTACTATAAATTAAACTATTTATAATTCAAAGTATCTAAACAATGATAAAAAAATTGTAGTAAAAGAAAAGATTGTCCAACTTTGTAAATTTGATTAATATCTTATAAAGGAAAGCGCAGGAATTATCAGGTAGTAAAATAGTTTTATTTTGCATTAAATTATTTAATTAAAAAAATAGAAAAACATTTGCCAAAAAAGATGTCTCTAGTAAGTGATTGGATAACTAAAATATAAAAATGAAAACAGGTATAAAAAATTGATAGACTAAAGCATCCTAAGAAAGCAAGATTTTTTATTATTTTTAAAGCAAAATTTTAGAGGTCAAGCACGTTGTGACGACGTGCTATATGCTTGGTGCCCTCCAAACAAGATTGCTAATAACCTTTTAATTTCACTTTAATCATTAATTTATTATAAACTGATTTTCTAGGTAACAAACTAATTAAATAATTTTTTTAACTAGGACGCTATGCGCGTAGAGTAAATCGTGCTATTTGACAATAGCTCGCAAATCACACAGTACGATAGATCGTACTAAGCAAGTCTCATGCGACCGACTCGACCGTGAAAGTATGTAAGTGGGTTTCATACCTTAAACCTCCCATTCGGGAAGTCCGTTGCTCAACCAACTCTATCACCGGGAAGGATAACTAATTAATTAGTTATCTGGCTGAAATATTTAGTAGGCGTTTGAATATAAGAATTGTAAAATTCTAAAAAATAGTGAAAATGATATTTGAAATTTAGCTAGCGTTTGGCTATAGATTCCCAAATTTGTTTTGAAAAATCTGATTTGGGTGAAGTTTGGTTTGAAGATGAAATGTGTTTGGACATACGTTTGCAAAACATATTTCCCAACTTTATTTTGGAAAAACATGTATAAAATTCCCAAGTTTTGGGATTTTGGTCTAAAATCAGCAATTGGGGTGATTTTGGGATTTGAAGTTTGGGATTTGGGATTTGGGATTTTCCTAAATTGTGGGCAAAATCTATGGCCAAACATGAGTTTGCCAATAAATTCCCAAATTTATTTTGGCAAAACTCATGGCCAAACGGGTCCTTAGAGTTATGTTTGGACATAAATTTCAGTTTGGGTTGTTTTTGAAGTTTTGTGAGTGATTTGAATGAAAATTTTGAAAAAGAACTTTTTGGAGTTTTTCAAATTTTTGAAAATTTCCAAAATGCATGTTCAAGTGAAAATTGAAAATTTTATGAACAAATGCTGATTTTAAAAAAAGTAAAATTTTTTTAAAGAAAAAAATAAATATTTTATGTCCAAACGGGCTCTTAATAAAATGTTAGCAAGATATGTAAAAACAAAAGTAATTAGAATCCTAATTCCTAAGATACAATCATGGGACCCACTTCTACCTCCCAGGGAGTGGACCCCATGTTTTTTTTTTCGCAGAAGGACCACATAATGTTCGAAAAAAATAAACAAAATAGAAATTTTAGAAAAATATGAAGAGTTGAGAATAGTTGAGTTGTGTCCCTTTCTCTCTTTTTTTCTTCTTCACATCTTTGTCCACCGAAATAGCATAAGCAGCATACTATGCTCTTCTTCTTCTTTCTCTTTGAGAATCTGAAACCATTATTTACATTGTAAATTTATACAAAGTTTTGAGCTTTAGATCTTTCATTGTATCTCAGTTGCTTTTGCAGGTAAAAATGTCTTCTTTTCTATTTCATATTTTCAAGATTTGCTTGTTTTGTTTAGCTTTCAACTTTTTGTTCATAGTTTTGGACACCCTTTTGCTTAATCTTTAGTGGGGTCTCTTTAGCTAACCTTCTTCGCATTCATTTCTAAGCTTCCTTTTTTTTTTTTAGCATTAATTATTATTATTATTATGTGTGACTTAATAATGTGCTTTTAGATTTGTACTGAAATTCGCAAGTTTTTATTTTGGTTCCTTCTAATGGGCAAGTAATGTTTACTTGCTAAAGTTTTTGCATTTAGTTCTTTTGGACTTTTCATTTGATAATTTTGCTTTTCTTGTTTTTTTCTTCATTTTTGTGGGTATGGAGTAGTTTTTTTTTTTTTTTAATCTCTTGCAGAAATGGTGGAAGTTGAAAAGTAAATTCCATATTCAACTTATTTTTCTTAAAAAGTTGTACTCTTGTGCCTATTCTTAGCTTTTTGGTATACTTCAATTTAAATGGATCTATGCTATTAAACTGAATGTATCTTAAAAGCTGAGTAATCATAGGCGGAACCATGATTTTAAGTTTATAGGTTCTGAATTTGCCACCGAACTCATAGCTCGTCTCAGTTACTGATTTTGCAATTAACTATTTATACATATTTATGGATATTTTTTAGTACAAATACAAGGTATAAGCAAAAGCTACTTCCGATGCTCCGCCCCTGGCTGAGTTAGGCTTCTAAGGACAATTTGAAAGTTGATTAAAAGTTAGTGTATTCACACTGCCTAAGAGTTCTTTGAGAAATGTAAAACTCTTGTAAGTATTTAACAACATCCATTTCCTTATTTATCTGAATCTGATAGGAGTATGACAATGGGAGGAGATCTTTTATTGTGGAATCTTAGATATCGTGGTTCTTTAACATTATATTCAAGTTCTTGACCGAGAGTCTATAATTCTGTTCTCTGTTAAATGAAATGCCTGATATTATCCATCTAAGTATCCTCATGTTCTACACCTCCTGTGTGTTTATTCTTGACATTTGTTGTTGCTATGATTATGATTATTAAAGTAATAGAATAGCTGTTATGTTACTTATTTTCTAATAGAATTTAACTCTCATTACAGGACAGGTTGAACGGTAGATTGAAATTAGAACTTTGGATTATATGTGAGTCAAGGCTGAAGCTCATGTACGGTTGTAAAGGTTGTTGTCAGTTGAAAGATGGTTCATTTTTAGACTTTCAAAATTAATCCTTTTACCTTCTGATTGTTGAGTGCTCGTTGGTTTGTCCGGACCGGTTCAAAGAGATGGGTTCGTTTGCTGGTAGTTGTGAAATAATTGAAGCCAAAGATGAGCTGGATTTGTTTCAACAGTCTGAAAGGTCTCGTCGAGTACGAGAACCGGACAGAAAGCAGAAGCCTCCTTTGGTTAGAAAAGGACCTAATAAGTTTTTAGAAGATGATATTAATCAGCTTTTTGAATCTATCAATCTGAGATCATCAAAGAGTCTGGATTTGTCAGATCAAGTAATAGGAAGAGATGCCTCAAAAAGGCCAATGAGAGGCGGCGGATCTCATTCTCCAGGAATTGGGTTTTCCGAGCCAGTTTCTTTAAAGCAGGCATTACGAGGTTTGTGCATTTCACAGGCGGCAGAAATGGCGGCGACGAAGCGGTTATCCAAGTCACCAGGTTTACTAGATGAAAGCACTTCAGGAATATTCGACAAAATGGCGCATTACCGCCAAGAACTGTATGTTAAATCAGCAAACCATAGTCCTCATTCTTCTCCACGAATTGTCGTTAAGCCAACCATCTCAATGCGCCAAAATCACAGAATAGTGCCAGCAGAAAGAACGTCTAACTCTTTCCAGAGGACGACACCTCAGTACATTGGAGAGCGCAAGCTACAGTCACCAGGTCAAAGCACCCTTTGTTCTCCTAAATATGTTAATAAGCAGACTATAAAAGGTGCAGAGTCCATTGGCAAGCAAAATGAGAGAATATTGCCAGAAGAAAATGTTCCGAACTCCAGTAAAAAGGTTTCTCAACAGCTTACACAAGCCAAGTTGAGGTCACCAAACCAAACTGCTTTATCTTCGACTACACTTGTTGATAAACCGGTCATTATGTGTGCTGAGTCAACCGTGCGGCGAAAAGAGGGGATGGTTGATGCACCAATTACCGAGTGTTCTAACACCCCTAACCAGAAAAAGGAGAATGTGTCTGCTTCGAAGCATCATGAGATTAAATCTGTACAGGCTGTGTTAACTGAGGAAGAAGCCGAAACTTCAGCAGCATCCTTATCTTCATTTACCTCTGGTAATGATGTGTTGGGGTCTGGACCAAAAAGTTTGCAACATAATTCTAATAAAAGTGTGGTTACATCATTTAGGATAGCAAACAAAGCAGCTCCTAAGCTGAGACGGAAAGCCAGGTTGCAAAACGTGTCTTCATCTAGTGCCACGAGAAGCAACAAGGAGACTAAATCAAACAAAAGCAACTCTCATGCTGTAAAGGCAACAGCAAAACCAGCAGTCAAGAACAAGACCCTTGTCAAGAAGAAAGTGAAACCGGAAACAACAGTAACATCTGGTACTTTTAATCTGACCTATGAAGTAAATCATCCGATGGAATCACCGAAGCAACAACTTATCTGCCAGAAATGTCAGTGTTCTCTTAAGAATTCGGTAAACGAATCTAGTAAGAAACCTGCAATTCAAGGTTCTGGATGTACAACCGCTGAAGCCCGTGAAAATGGAAGTAACTGTCATGCTACTAAACTCAACAAGCCATCAAAGTCTAGAGAGCAAGGGGACTTTTCACAGAGCTCAAAGAGTAGTATTGGTGATTACAGTTGTAGTACAACAATCAGTGATGAGAGCAATCTAAGTGGGTCTAGTACTGGGAATAGGCCACACATGTCTAAAGACGGCAGGTGGGCGGCTATAAATCAGGTGAGGAAACATCACGGATTCTTAGGGTTAAGTCATTTCAATTTATTGAAGAAGCTTGGTTGCGGAGACATTGGCACAGTGTATCTAGCTGAGCTGCTGGAAACTAACTGCTTGTTTGCAATAAAAGTTATGGATAATGAATTTTTGGCAAGAAGGAAAAAGATGCCCAGAGCCCAAACTGAAAGAGAGATTTTGAGAACGCTAGATCACCCTTTTCTACCAACACTTTACGCGCAGTTTACATCCGACAATTTATCATGCTTAGTTATGGAGTTTTGTCCAGGTGGTGATTTGCATGTCCTCAGGCAAAAGCAGCCGGACAGATATTTTCCTGAACCAGCAGCACGGTATGATATGCTCCAAAATAATAAATTATACTAAAGATACTATTATAAAGCTTTGGTAGGAAAAGGTTTATTGTTTGATGAAGTGGCGGAAAAGGTTTATTTTCAACATAAACATAACATATGTGCATTTGCTCTCGTCTGACTTGTGGTGAGGGGTGGTAAATTGTATAAACTAGTCTGAATTTTTTCTGGAATAAATGGAGGGAGAGGTATAAGAGAGCTTTCGAAGGGTCGATAATATATTTTACACGTGAGGAGTAGCCTCATGTCTCTAGTTTCTTTTTGGTGCACCAGTAAGGTTCTTGTTTGTATATCGATTGGTTGACTTTTTGTAGAGAGCCATTTTTTTGTCTTGGTTTCTCTACTTTTTGTATGCTACTTGTATACGGGGATTTCTCCAACATTAACAAAACTACTTACCTTATAAATTTTTCTGTGGTTTAGCCTTACAATGTGTTGAGGCTTATCACAGCAAATTCTTTATTTTGGTGGCCAGTGTCTTTATTTGGTACATCTTCCTCCGTTCCTCCTAATTCAACCCAACCCTACCCGACCACCCCCCCAAACCAAAAAAGGAGAAAGAAAAAGGTAACAGTTGAACTCTACATTTCCTCCCAAAAAGATAAAAAAGGAAAGAATAATGAAGATTAAGAATTCATTTGATTGGTAATATTTGTAGGTTCTCTGAGATGTGGATAATTAGTTTATCTGTAGTGAATCTTAGTTAATTGATTAATGTAGCGATGCTGTATCAAAATCTAAAATCTAGGTTCTGCAGAAGTTAGATGATAACTTTTTGGTGATGCTATATTAATTTGACATGTAAATATTAAAAATTGTCCCCATCAATGACACTGTCTTTAAACAAAGTGGAAGGAGTATTCCTGTATTTGCTGATCCGTGAGTACGTTCTAACTCATGATAATTGCAGGTTTTATGTTGCTGAAGTTCTCCTTGCTTTGGAGTATCTGCATATGCTAGGAGTTGTATACCGGGATTTGAAACCAGAAAACATACTGGTCCGAGAAGATGGTCATATCATGCTTACTGATTTTGACCTCTCACTCAGATGTTCAGTTAATCCGACTCTTCTAAAATCATCTTCACTCGGGGTGGAGGCTCCCCGGATGTCTGGTCCATGCACGGGTTCTAACTGCATCGATCCGTTTTGTTCTGGACCGTCATGTCAAGTTTCTTGCTTTAGCCCCAGAATTTTACCTGCCACCGCACGAGCAAGAAAGCAAAAAGCGGAAGCTGCATCCTTTAGTAGATCACTGCCTCAGCTTGTGGTAGAGCCAACAGAAGCACGGTCCAACTCATTTGTTGGTACACATGAATATTTGGCTCCTGAGATAATTAAAGGAGAGGGACACGGCAGTGCTGTTGATTGGTGGACGCTAGGCATTTTTCTTTATGAGCTTCTATATGGGAAGACACCATTTAAAGGTACTGGAAATGAAGAAACTTTGGCCAATGTGGTCATGCAAAACCTCAGATTTCCCGACAGCCCAATGGTTAGTTTTCAGGCGAGGGATCTAATCAGAGGGCTTCTCGTGAAGGAGCCTGAGAATCGATTGGGAACGGGAACAGGAGCTGCTGAGATTAAACGACACCCTTTCTTTGACGGCCTGAACTGGGCGCTGATAAGATGTGCCATTCCACCACAAGTACCTGATCTTTGTGACAATATTGGATTTGCAAAACCAGCTTTTCAGGAGAAGGACAAAATGTTTTTAGAGTATAGTTCCAAAGAGCATTTAGAATTTGAGTTGTTCTAGTAAAGCAATGTCTCACTGTGTGGTTACGATGTATCTCTGCATCCACCCCTTGTAATTAAATGTCATATAAAATGCTCAAAACATGGAAATTTTCATCTATATTACAAGAATGAAAGTTATATAGCATCCCAACTAATGCTTCTTGTCTTGCAACTAAATTTTATGCTTTGTTAATTTTGTGAAATAGAAGTAAAGCCACCTTATGATTGTAGCCAAGACAAAGAATGTCATGAATGGTGTTGGCCACCCGAAGCAAATGTTTTCCTTATCTCGAAGTTGATATTATATTGCAACCTGAAGCAAATGTTTTCGTTATCTCCATATGTAATGATATAAACAAGAATACTCATCTCAGCCACATGAACATTAATAAGTAGGGATTTTGACTTCTTATTTGCTCTTTTTTTACTTGTGTTTTAGGTCAAAAATGCATAAAGGTATTCCCGGAAACTAATGAAATGTACTTGTTTACAGGAATTGTGCAATATGATCCAAAGGAATCAAAATCAACTCATAAAGGAGTCAAAAGTTAAATAAGAACCAAAACAGGACAAATAGGCCAACTGCGTGGACCGCATGATTCTGGTGCGGCCGCAAAAGAAGGTTCATAGACTTGGCTTTTTGCACATCAAGAAATGCGGACCGCACAAATATTGTGCGGCCACAAAAGTCATTATGCTGCCGCATTCAATATTATGCGGTCCGCGATAAAGGAGATTCAGAGAGTTGCCATTTGGGCAAAATGAAGGAGTGCGGACTGCACCAAAATTGTGCGGCCGTCGGATGTCAAGTGCGGTCGCCCACACAATTGTGCAGTCCGCACGAATGGAGATTTAGAGAGTTGTTTCAAGCCCAAGGTCAAGGAAGTGCGGACCACATCACTTTTATGCGGCCACATAATCATGAGCACGACCGCACTCAGAATTGTGCGGTCCGCAAAAGTCTAGCCAAAGCCAGAAGTCAAAGTCAAGAACGCGGACCGCACCATAATTATGCGGCCGTAGAAGCAAGTGTGCAACCGCACTCAGAATTATGCGGCCGCACAACCTCCGCAGGGGTATTTTTGTCAGATATTTTCAGCTCAGTATCAATAGAACTTTTTGTCATTTTTAGGCTATGTGATGTTTTAGGAGAGCACCTGTGACGATTTTCTTTATTTCTTTTGGCTATTTTGTACTAGATTCATCTCTAAACTCTAGATTTTCATCCCATAATCTAATATTATGGATTCTATCTTCAATTTTTCTTTAATTTTTGCAATTTCCATGAGTAGCTAAACCCAAAACTAAGGTTGTGACCCAACCCTAGTGTGGGTATTTAATGAGTGTTTGATTTAGGGCTTGTTAGTGATTGAGTTAGTGATATTTAGCCTAGTTCTTGCTAGAACTAAAGAATTATTGGTTGCAAACATTGATTCATGCCTAAATGACTTAGAGTCTACTTGAGAAAGTGGGACTAAATCTAGAAAAACTTGGCTAACAAGGAATTGAGGTGAACTCAAGAAATTGATAGCCCCAATTAGGTTAAACCTAGAGATAGTAATACCCGACTTGAGATAATATCACTTGATTTGTACAAATACCCATTTGGTTTGAGAAAGCCAAATTGGGCAAAATCACTCAAACTACCGAGAGGTATAGAGTGAGTACCTGGGTGTGATAGCTATATTACAATCCCAACTAATCAAGCTTGCCCTGAAAATTACAAACCGTTATATAACCACCTAGGTAGAAGTCACGACCCTAGTCCCTTTAAACATTTGAAAAACCCAAAACAAAAATATTGTTCTTAGTTTTGTTAATTGCAATCAATAGAGTAAAAATAGAGGTAGATTACCAACCAAATTTTGTGGAAGTATAGAGCCAAAACTTTCATCTCACTTAGATATAAACCTAATTCCAATTATTAACTCTCTGTGGATTCGATCCTGACCTTAATTGGGTTATTATTGCATCGACCGCCTCGCTACCTAATAGTAGTGTGGGTTTGGACCCGGTCAATTTTTGGCACCGTTGCCGGGGGAGTTAGACAGTCTTACCTATATATCTAAGTGTTTGTTTGTTTTGTCTTTCTTTCCTTCCGTTTTTGTAATTTTCTTCGTCAATTGCTTTTAGGTACGAAATGGCCCTTAACAATGAGCCCCTCGAAAATATACCATTAGGGGAGGAGGTAGATGATGAGAATGTGGATGAGGTTCATCTTGAGCCTCAAGTACAAAGGAGAGGCCGACTGCCTCATTATAATGTGCCAAACCCTTCCCCACCCCCACCAAAAGCAGCGCACAGAATGTTACCAACAAAGGCTATGCAAGTGCAATAGTCCCGCCCCCGATTAGGTAGGGCAACTTTCAAATAACCAATGTCATGCTTACACTGCTTGAGCAACAGGGTTTCTTAACCGGAGCTCCACACCAAAATGCCTATAAGCATCTCAAAGGTTTTGTTGATACGTGTTGGGGGAGAAAGCAGACGAATGTCTTCGAGGACGCATTGAGGTTAAGGCTATTTCCCTTTTCTCTACGGGGAAAAGCTTTGGATTAGCTAGAGAGGTTGCCCAACCATTACATCCACACTTGGGATGAGTTGGCCGAGAAGTTCATCGCAAAGTTCTTTTCTTCGAGGCACATGGCTACGCTAAGAGATGAAATTCTGGCTTTCAAACAAGAGCCGAACGAGCCATTGTATGAGATTTGGGAAAGGTATCGCACAATGGTCAAAGAGTGCCCTAACAACGATATGACCGAGGCCATGATCCAACAAACCTTCTATAGGGGGATCAACACGACGATTCATTGTGTGGTAAATCAACTCGCAGAGGGTAACTTCATGAACACGCCTTATTCAGAAGCTTGTGAAATATTATATGAGATAGAGGACACCTCTTCGGCATGGAAAAGTAGAGCCAATGTTCCTCAAGGTGGCCCAAATGTTATCCACCTACATAAGGAACTACATGATCATGGGCAAGCTATTGCAGAATTGACAACCACCATGAACCAATTGGCCAAGGCTCAGCTTCAACAGTTTCAAGGGCCAAAACATGTGAATGCTATGGAATGGGTAAACATGATGGTCAACAAGAGAAGGCAACGAGGTCAACAAGTACAATACCATCCGGAGCAATTTGAGCAAAGTAATAGTGTGTACAATCAAGATGATGCATATGATGAGAAAAGTGAAGAGGTTCAATATGTCAAAAATTATCAAGGTCAATGGAGCAATGCTCCAAATCAACAACAATGGACATCACAGGGAAACCAAGGAAACTAGAACAACCAAGGGCACCAAGGTAATTGGAGTGGTGGCAACAACGACAACCAAGGCAATTGGGGGAACAACAACAATCAAAACAATTGGGGTAATCAAGGTAATCAAAGCAATTGGGGAGGAAATAATAAAGGCAATTGGGGTGACAACAATCAAAGTAATTTGGGAGGCAGTAATAATCAAGGGGGTTGGAGCAACAACAATCAAGAAAATCGGGGGTCGGTCTTTCAAAGGCCCCCGATGTATCAACAACCAAACAACCCGCATCCATATCCGTCGCAAGGTCCTACTTCTTCCAATAATGAAATGGTACGGATTGAAAACATGTTTAAGCAAATGATGCAGAGAAATGCTGACTCGGATGCACAATTATCCTCCCACAACACTTCTATCCGCAACTTGGAGGTCCAACTTGGCCAAATTTCTCAAGCTTTAAATACTTGCCCTAAGGGGGCACTACCTAGTGATATGGTGGTGAACCCGAAGGGTGGGAACAATACTGGGCATGCTATGTGACAACAAAAAGTGGGAGAGGTGGAGATGCTAGTACCTCAAATCAAAAAAAGGATGTGGATGAGGATTTGTTGGTTCAAGATGATGATGTGTCAAGCAATGGTGTGCAAGCTAATGAAGAGGTGAGGATATACATTGATGAAAATGTTGAGGAGACACAAGATGATGTGAACCCGTCTAGTGAATATGTAATAGACATACCGGATTCGGTAGTACCCAAAGCCAAGGCTCCTTTTCCAAGGCCTCCTTCTCCATATCCTCAAAGGCTCGCAAAGCAAAACAATGAGAATCAATTCAAGAAATTCATTGATATGATGAAAAGTTTGTCCATAAATATTCCATTGGTTGAAGCCTTAGAACAAATGTCGGGATATGCCAAGTTCATGAAGGACTTGGTAACTAGGAAGAGATCAATGAACTGTGAAACAATCAAAATGACACATCAAGTGAGTTCCATTGTACATTCCATGGCTCCAAAGTTGGAATATCCCGGTGCTTTTACAATCCCGTGCACTATTGGGAGTGACGATTTCGCCAAAGCTTTATGTGACTTGGGAGAAAGCATTAACTTGATTCCATATTATGTTTTCAAGACATTGGGGATTGGGCAACCAAGAACCACATCTATGAGGTTGCAAATGGCATACTGGACAATGAAGAGGCCAATGGGGATAATTGATGATGTGTTAGTTCGGGTCGACAAGTTCATCCTTCCCACATATTTTGTGATACTTGACCGTGAGGTTGACTATGAGATGCCAATAATTTTGGGGAGACCTTTCCTAGCTACAGGGAAGGACTTAGTTGATGTGGAAGCTGGTGAGCTCACCTTCTGAGTGGGCGATGAAAAATTTATGTTCCATGTTTATAAATCAATGAGGCAGCCTAATAGCAATGAAGTGTGTTCTTTTGTGGATCTTGTGAACGAAGTAATTGTTTATGACACAAGTGCTGTGATTAATGTTGAAGACACCTTGGAAGCTGTGTTATTGAACCATGATGAGGATGAGAAGTAAGTCTTTGTAGAATGTGTCAATGTTTTGCAAGGAATGAGATCATATACATATGGGCCTCGAAAACTTTCCTTGGACCTTGAAAACCGGAAGACTCCGCCAACAAAGCCATCAATCGAGGAGCCTTCCATATTGGAGTTAAAGACCTTGCCTTCACACCTCAGGTATGAGTTTCTAGGCCCATGTTCCACTTTACCTGTTATTCTTTCCTCGTGCTTAGCTAACGTGCAAGTAGATTCCACCCTTACGGTGCTCCAAAGGAGGAAGAAAGCAATAGGTTGGACATTGGAGGATATTCAGGGTATAATCCCTACCTTTTGAATTCACAAAATCATATTGGAGGAGGATGACAAACCCTCCGTGGAGCATCAAAGAAGATTGAATGAGGCCATACATGAGGTAGTCAAGAAAGAGATCATCAAGTGGTTGGATGTTGGGGTTGTCTACCCCATTTTTGATATTTCATGGACCTCGCTGGTGCAATGTGTCCCAAATAAAGGGGGCATGACTGTGATTACAAAGGACAAAAATGAATTTATCCCCACAAGAACTGTCACCGGGTGGAGAGTGTGCATAGATTATAGGAAGCTCAACAAAGTCACTCGGAAAGACCATTTTCCGCTTCCATTTCTTGATCAGATGTTGGATAGGTTAGACAGACGTGCTTATTATTGCTTCTTGGATGGGTATTTCGGATATAACCAGATTCTTATTGCACCTGAAGACCAAGAGAAGACCACCTTCACTAGTCCGTTTGGCACTTTCGCATTCTCGCGGATGCCATTTGGGTTATGCAATGCACCGACAACTTTTCAATGGTGTATGATGGAAATCTTCACTGATATGGTGGAGGAATTTCTCGAGGTATTCATGGATGATTTATCTGTTGTGGGGGATTGTTTTGAAGAGTGATTGGACAACCTAGATAAGGTATTGGCACTTTATGAAGAAACTAACTTTGTTCTTAATTGGGAGAAATGTCACTTTATGGTCGAGGAGGGAATTGTCCTCAGCCACAAGATCTCCAAAAATGGTATTGAAGTTGATAAACTAAAAATTTAAGTGATATCTAAGCTACCCCTACTTCCGCCAAGGGAATGAGGATCTTTCTTGGTCACACGGGGTTTTACCGCCGATTCATCAAGGATTTCTCGAAGGTGGTGAACCCCTTGTGCAAGCTATTGGATAAAGTTGCCAAGTTTGTTTTCAATGATGGTTGTATGAAGGAATTTGAACTACTCAAGTATATGTTGACTATCACTCCTATTATTATCGCGCCAAATTGAAGCTTACCATTTAAGCTCATGTGCGATGCTAGCGATGTGGCAATGGGAGCGGTATTGGGGAAAATAATTAACAAGATCTTCCATCCGGTCTACTATGCTCGTACGACCATGAACGAGGCCCAAGTCAACTATATGGTGATCGAGAAGGAACTCTTAGCCATTGTCTTTGCTATGGAAAAGTTCCGCCCGTACCTAATGGGTACCAAAGTAATTGTTCACACCGATCACGCGGAACTTTGTTATTTGATGAGAAAAAAAGACTCCAATGCGAGATTGATGCGGTGGGTTCTTCTTCTACAAGAATTTGATCTTGAAATCCAAGACCGCAAGGGGAGTGAGAATCAAGTGGCGGACCACTTGTCCCGATTGGAGGAGGAGGGGAGGCCACATGATGGCCTTGAGATCAATGATTCATTTCCGGACGAACAACTCCTTTCCATGTCTATGACCAGGATGCCTTGGTTTGCCGATGTGGCCAACTATCTTATGAGCGGCATAGTTTGAAATGAGTTCTCTTCAAACCAAAGGAAGAAGCTTAAACGCGAATTCTTGGACTACTATTGGGACGAGCCATATCTCTTCAAAATTTGCACTGATGGTGTTATTCGAAGATGTGTTCTACAAGAATAACAATTGGGTATTATTGAAGCTTTCCATTCTTCTCCATATGGTGGTCACCATGGTGGAGCGAGAACTGATACAAAGGTCCTAAGCTATGGATTCTATTGGCCTACCCTTTACAAGGACACTAGCCAGCTCATTAAGCGTTGTGATGAATGCCAAAGAGCCGGTGGGATCTCCAAGAAAAATGGGAACACCTATTTTTTGGTTGCTGTGGATTACGTGTCCAAATGGGTTGAAGCTATGGATTTTCCCAACAATGAAGCACAGAGTGTGGTAGCTTTATTGAAGAAGAACATATTCACAAGGTTTGGTACCCCAAGGGCCATCATTAGTTATGGGGGATCACATTTTTGCAACAACACCTTTGATACTTTACTCTCAAAGTATGGTGTCACTTACAAGGTGTCGACCCCCTATCACCCCAAGCAAGTGGACAAGTTGAAGTATCCAATCGGGAGATCAAGAGTATTCTGTCAAAGGCTGTTAATGCAAACCAGACTGATTGGTTGAAGAAACTTGACGGTGCTCTTTGGGCCTATAGAACAGCTTACAAAACTCCAATTGGTATGTCTCCGTATCGGTTGGTGTTCGGGAAATCTTATCACCTTCCGGTGGAACTAGAGCATAAGGCCATGTAGGCATTGAATAAACTGAACCTTGAGTGGGATATAGCTGCAAATCTTCGGGTGGAGAAATTGAATGAACTTGATGAGTTCCGGTTCCATGCTTACTCCAATTCGTACTTGTATAAGGACAAGATGAAGTACCTCCATGATAAGTATATCCGGAACAAAGAATTCAAAGAAGGTGACCTTGTCCTTTTATTCAACTCTCGATTGCGGATGTTTCTGGGAAAGCTAAAATCAAAGTGGAGTGGCCCTTTTGAAGTTGTACATGTGACTCCTTTTGGTGCTCTAGATTGGAAAAATAAGTATGGGGAGATATTTAGAGTCAATGGGCACCGGGTGAAGCACTATCTTGGTAAGGTTGATGATGGCCACATTGGTACATTTTAAGTGAATGATGGTAACATGCGTCGTGCCGCGACGTTAAATCAGGCGCTTCTTGGAAGGAAACCCATGTATTTTTCTTTCTCTTGATTTTCTTTTTTAGATTAGGCATTGTTTTTGGCTAATTGTTGTGAAGTGTATGCAAGAATCTGGGTGTGCATTGCAGGAAATTTGCAAGGAAAAAATCGGCTAAGTGTTGAAACTGTGTGGGCCGCACTAGAATTATGCGGACCGCACAAGCACTTTGCGGCCGCACAATTCTGTGTGCGGTCGCACAAGTGGAAGATGGAAAATGCAAAGTCTCTGAATTTTGTCCTGACAAAATTCCTTAAGGATTTGTGCCCGTACACAAAATTATGCGGACCACACGAATTATGCGACTGCAGTCATTTTTATGCGGACCGCACCACAAATTCAAGGGGCAGGTAAGGAGTGCGGACTGCACCAAAATTGTGCGGCCGCACTCAGGTAAGCTAGTGGGCCAGAAGGGTCAAAGTATAAATAGAACTTTTCTTAGCTTTTCACACTTTACACACTTCG
Source organism: Nicotiana paniculata (assembly GCA_005239505.1). Taxonomy (NCBI): domain Eukaryota; kingdom Viridiplantae; phylum Streptophyta; class Magnoliopsida; order Solanales; family Solanaceae; genus Nicotiana; species Nicotiana paniculata. The sequence continues at coordinate 45,926 of ML365017.1, read as the reverse complement.
ACCTCTGAGACTAAGCCAAGTACAATGCACATTTCCTTTGCTCTCAATCTTATCTAATTTCATCAACTGTTGAATTCCTTCTACATCTTCATTACTGGTATGTTGATTTCAATGCTTTAGATTCTTTTTCTTTTTCATTGTTTTAGTGTTTTTTTAATCTAGGGTTAGGTTCATGCCTAAAATGACAATAGATGATTATATCTTGCTTAGCATCATGTGGATAATGTTTAAATGCTTAATGGGGTCTGGGTTAGTAGCTATTCATGCTTTTTTCTTAAAACCATGGTTAATTAGTGAAAATCCCTATGTTAATCGTAAGTCAGTGCTACTATTTTTTTTGAATTATGCGGCCGCACACAATTTTGTGCGGTCCGCATAGGGTAGGCGGCCACACACATTTTTGTGCGGTCCGCAGAACCCTAAGTTTAGGACACTTTTGACTAAGGATATTGTGCGGCCGCACTCAATTTTGTGCGATACGCAGTGGATTTGTGCGGCCGCACTCAATTTTGTGCGGTCCGTACAATTAAAACTTCAGAGACCCAGTAAAACAATGTGTGGTCGCACTCAAAAATTGTGAAGTCCACATTGGATTTGTGCGGCTGCACTCAGGGAAATGCAAAGGGCGTTAGCGGTCTTTTTTGCCTCGCCTGCTACTGGGAAGAGAGAGCTTTTCTAAATTATTATGCCAGACGTCCCGACATTTGTGCGGACTGTGCAGTCCGCACTGAGGTAACTTCAGAGACCCGGTAGTCTGAACCTGGGGCTGTGCGGCTGCACTCATTTTTGTGCGGTCCGTACTGGGCATTATGAGGCCGCACTCATTTTTGTGCGGTTCGCACTGGGCATTCTGCGACCACACTCACTTTTGTGCGGTCCGCACTGCCTATTTCTGAGAACTGTATACTGCACTTTCAATCTTGATTCTATGTACACTACAAGCTCCAATTCTAACTGAGTTTCACTACTTGTATGTTGCATACAATGGTTCGTTCACGTGGTAAGGGAGACACATCAAAAGGGAGGGTAGAACCCTCCCGACGTCGGGGTCGAGGCAAACCCAACCTACCATTGTCAGTCCAAAAGATCCTAAGCAAGAAAGCCACAGTCAGTAGACCACCTCCTGAACCTTCAAACACCAGTGAGTACCTCCCATCTAGGGAAGCTTCTGAGGGTGACTCAGTGCAAGCACAATCGTGAGTTCAATCACAACAATTCCCAGGGAGACTCCGCCTGGTCAATGAACCAACTTCCTCTTCTAGTTCTTCTGAAGGTTCAGAGGGGGGTAGTAAAGCATCTGATCCCTCTTCCCCACCTGATCCAGCTAATCCCATTAACTTAGATGATGATGATGAGGTCCCGGACGATGGGAGAGGGGGTGATACTACTGTTGGGGGTTTGGAAAGATCAAGGAGGCTGGAGGTATGGGAGGAAAGATTGGTCAGTGAAAAGTCCTACAAATTCATAGAATGGTGGTCACAAAGGTCGCTCATTCTTGAGCTACAATTATTGACAAAAGATTTTAGCAAGCACAACCTTAATGTCCTTAAACAATTTGAAGAGAGAAAAGGATGGAAATGGTTCACCTCCGCATGCAAGATGCAAATGAGTACCTGGTCAAAGAGTTCTATTCCATCGTTGCTTAAATCAAACAGGGCACAAAGGTGATAAAAGTTCAAAATTTAAAAATCCGCTTTGATGCCCAAACACTGAACCAATATATGGGCTTTGAGGAGGTAGAAGCAGTGCAATATTTGGAGAAGCTAGCTATGGATGATGCAGTTTGCCCGTGGCCAGCTGAGATGATGGCAACCCTAGGGACAACACCTCCATGGATCACATCAAGGGTTCATATAGTACGAGCCACCCTAAACTTTGAATCAAAAGGGTGGCAAATATTTGTGTGCAGCAGTCTTGATCCATGCCTCCATGAAAACATCCTCCCAATCCCTCGTGCAGTTTTAGTGGCTTCCATCATGGACGGGTATCCTATAAATGTGGGAGCCCTGATGTCTACCAACATTTCCAATGCGGTCTAGAAGTAGGAGAGGTCATATCCCTACCCCAATTTCCTTACAGAGTACTTCAAAGATCAAGGGATGGAATCGAGGCACTTTGATGTCAAGGTGAAGGCAAAGAAGCCTTTTTAATGGTACCACCTCCAGGGACCTGACAACCCTAAGTTCAAGAGTAAAGCTACTACCTCTATTGGCCAGTCTGAAGAGCCACCTGTAGTGGTTACTGGTTCAGTTTCCAAGCCCTCCACAGCAGCCGGTACTTTCATCGGAGCAACTTCCATGCCGCCTTCATCCTCAAGATCATCTGCTTCAGCTAGACCATTAGTGCCACTCTCAGTGCCGGCCTTATCTACTTACCCTCAGACTGCTGTCACGACCCAAAATTCATAGGTCGTGATGGCGACGGACGCCACTGTCAGGCAAGCCAAATCCTTAATTAGTTGAAATATATTCATGTTTTAACATTTTTGAAACCGTTACCTTTTCTTGCATTTCATAATCAAGTAAATAAATTTTCATAAATTAAATATGAAAGGAAATAAAGTCTGTTATTTAAAAACAGTGATCTAAGATTTCCACTTAAACAATTATCCCAATACATATCCCAGAACCCGGTGTCACAAATACATGAGCTATTTCTAAGAATTTATACAATCATTACAAAGCCTGTCCGAAATACAACTGGACAAGGAAATTTAAAATGAAATAGATACAGTATGAAGGTGACACTGTCAGCTGCGGATTGCCTCCAGAAGATGCAACTCGCCTGAGTCTCCTAATCCTCCACATTTTCTATGTAAGTACCTGTGAAATAAAATGCACAACAAGTGCAGTATGAGTACAAAAATAATGTGTACTCAATAAGTCGCCCGCCTAACCTCAGAGATGTAGTGACGAGAGGTCAATTTAGACACTTACTAAAGGTCCATTTAAGATACTTAAGAGTGACACTAAGCATGGGTTTTATCATAGGCAGTTTATAAAACAAGATTTAAACATCCTTCAGTTTCGTTCACATTTAACACTTTATATCTTCGTCATATTCATACTTAATCAACATGGTGATTTAATCAGATAATAATAAATCAACAGAAGTAACAACTTCTTCGAAAAAGTCTTTTCAATAATTTTAAGACTTTGTCATTTCAATCGACAATTTAACATTTCAGGCCAATAATCAGGCAAATCTCATAGCAATTACGCAGCAAATATCGTAGCAAGCATTGCCGAGGGTCGGACGGCGCAGACCAACAATAATAAACTGTGCACTGCCGAGGGGTCGACCGACTCGAACCATAGATGCATCTATCTGCCCCGCTCGCGAATCGATCATGCGACGCGATTAACATAATACAGATGGCCTGCTCGCGAATCATACATGCGACTCAGGTGCTCATATGAATTGATACACAAATACAGGGTCTTCCTGCTCGTGAATCACTCAAGTGACTCAGGCACCCAACCTTACACATATCCACACAATAAATTCATATTTTTTTTATTAAGAAAACAATTTTTCTCAGGAACGTGGTAAAATCTTTATTAAAAGAAATATGAAATATAGGTTTTGAAATCTTTGTTTTTGAAACTCATTTGTCAAATGTAGTGATACTCCAGGATACAATCCAGCCCAGATACACATATATTCACAGCGGAAACAAATTTTCTTTTTAGGAGATTAACAATATGATCTCTAGCTTCTTTTTAAACATTTAATTACGTTTTCGGTCATATTAACAGTGCAATGATACATGCAGGGTTACAGGTACACACATAAAGCATGCTAGTGGGTCCTAGGCTACCCGGACATGGCATAATAGTAGCTACGCACGAACTCCCGTCACCTCGTGCGTACGTAGACGAAGATAATAGCATGTAGTGAATTATTTCATCTAGGGGGACGATTCCCCCTCAAGAAGTTAGAAATGAGACTTACCTCGCTCCGAAATTCCGACACCGGCCTCCAAGCTCTTCCGATGACTCCAACGGACGCATAACACTCCAAAACTACCACATAAATGACAAATCAATGAAAATTCATCCTAATTCTCACAACAAGTTTAGAAAATATACTTTCCCAACCCCGCTCAGTGAAATGACCAAAATGCCCTCGGTCTCACGTGCCCGGAAATCTGAAATTTCTTGAAGGTACGTTCTACCCATAGCCTTACTAACTCAAATATATAATTTAATCAAATATTCATGCTCAATTCGTGGATAAATTCCACATTTTCCATATTCTAGGTTTCTTCAAAGTTTCCCAATTTTCCTACCAATTTCATGCTAAAAAATCCATGCAATATCTTGTATTTGACCTTAGAACCAAGTAGAACAATTTACCTCTTGATGCTTGGTGAAACTCCCCTTGAAAAGCTCTCCAAAATCGTTTCAACCCAAAGAAAAATGATAGAAAAATGGCTCAAATCCAATTTTAAAACATTCTGCCCAGGCACGTTTCCGCACCTGCGGTCCAATAGCCGCTCCTGCGGCTCCGCACCTGCAGAAAATCCATTGCAGGTGCAGCTCTGACTCAGCCCAGCAAAAATCCTGCTTCTGCGATCCCTCTTCGCACCTGCGATACCGCATGTGCGGCCAAACTCCCGCACCTGCGGTCCCTCATCTCCAGACCCAAAATCTCGCACCTGCGGTGCCCTTAGCCGCACCTGCGGCCAAATCATCGCAGGTGCGGTTACACCAGATGACAGCAACTCTTAACTTCTTCAAATTTCAAATCTTGATCCGTTAACCACCTGGAATCCACTCGAGGCCCCCAGGATCCCGTCAAATCATACCAACCTGTCCCAAAATATAACACGGACTTGCTCGAGCCCTCAAATCACATCCAACAACGCCGGAATCACGAATCGCACTCAAATCCCATTCTTTAAGAACTTAGAATTTCAAACTTCTACATCCGACACCGAAACCTATCAAATCACGCCAGATTGACCTCAAATTTTGCGCACAAGTCATATTCAACATTACGGACCTGCTCCAACTTTCGAAATCGCATTCCGACCTCTATATTAAAACTTACACTTCCGGTCGGATTTCCTAAAAACCTTCAAATTTCTGTCTTTAGCCAAATGGCTCCAAAATGACCTACAAACATCCAAATTCACTTCCGATCGCGCTCCCATTCCAGAATCACTATACGGAGCTATTCCCAGACTCGGAATCCCAAACGGACATCAACCTCACTGATATGCACTTCAAGCCCAAATTCATGAAATCCTTCTAAAATGCTAACTTCCATAATATGCGCTGAAACGCTCCCGGGTTATCCAAAACCCGATCCGAAAATACACCCAAGTCCGAAATCATCATACGAACCTGCTGGAACCTTCAAATCCTGATTCGGAGATCGTTTACTCAAAATTCCAATCTTTGTTGGTTTATCCAACTTAAGGCTTCTGAAATGATAATTTCCTTTCCAAATCAATTCTAAACTTCCTGGAATTCAATTCCGACCATGCTTACGGGTCATAATACCTCAAACGGAGCTGCTCACGACTTCAAACCGCTGAACAACGCATTAGAGATCAAAACGACCGGTCGAGTCGTTACATTCTCCCCACTTAAACCGACGTTCGTCCTCGAACGTGCTAAGAACTGCTCTGGAGTTACCTGAAATCACTGTTTAACATCTCGAGCACCTTCCCGTGCTACCACAACCCAGTCGAGCACAATAGCTTGATCAAATCTGGAGATTTCTTCTTTATCCATATAATAAGCTCAAAATTCATTCAAACACCTGAAATTTCTCTAGCCAGGCCTAGTTTCAATATATATATAAGCACTGCATCAACTAGCACACGGAATACCAGATCATAACTGCATACCCTTGCTGAATCGGCACCATGCACCGCATAACTCATCGTCTGATCACAACGACGCTTCCTGAACCTTATTAGCCAAGGTCCACAAATCTGATGCTCCTGATGCACCTCATAACGATTATACAGACATCCTGCTATAATGCTGGCGATACAACCACAACGGAGGGAATGCACAGAAATTCACACTCAACTGCAGAGTTAACAAATCCTTGAGTACCTTATCTTGACTAGAATCGTCACTTTCTTTATGAACCTGAATGATGGTATTTGTTCTTTTAATATACACTTCACATAACCTTATCGTACTGATCCCTGATCCGATAATATCGTCTCACCCAGTATGAACTGCTCAGACAACAAATCACCCCAAACATGTCCAACAGCCTCACATGATTCCACATCGTACCAATAGACCATAATTCGAACATTATATTAAGAAACAACTCAGGAAGGAACTACTCAGCTCACGCAACTAATATGAATTCTTGCCAGAAAATAGGAGATAAATCACAAGAAAGTAAATACATATTAACCCTACTCATCATCACACTATTGCGGCATGCAACCCGATCCGAATAACATACCTGTGGCGACGTGCCACCCGATCCACACATAAAAATTTACATAAGAAGATATATACGGAGCTGATTTGCTGTCACGGCCCATTTCCAGAGTCGTGATGGCTCCTGTCGTGGAACCAGGCAAGCCACCCATTTTATCTAACTAAATACAAATTCCAATAAAATGCCCCTTTTAAACAAATTTTGAAATCAATAATAATAATAATAAATCCAGTATTTTGGGAAAACCAGTTTATAAAATTCAAAAGACCAAATCCTACTAATCCCGGATCCAGTGTCACACAATCATGAGCTGCTAATACTTAATACAATCAAAAGAAAGGTCTAACAGAGTCTGAAAATAAATACGACAGGTAGAAAGGAAAGAGAAGATGAGATCACGGTCGCCAGCTGCTACCTCGTCAACTCTGATGAAACTGATGTGCTCCCTGACCCGAGCTGAACTCCTCTGTACCTAGATCTGCACACAAGGTGCAAGGGATAACGTGGGTACACCAACTCAGTAGTAACGAAACCAAACTACGGGCTGAGAGGTAGTGACGGACTAAACCTCTGACAATTCAAACAACAGTATATAAATTGGACATGACAATAATATATCAGGAAATAAACATGATGTATCAAGGTATGTCTGTAACTCTGCATACTAGCATGAATGCATTTAGAACCATGAATGATGTGTACTCATTAATCAAGCTCTCATAAGGTGGTCCACTCAGTACGAGAATACGGCCTTCAGGCCCAGGGAAGTCCATCCCGGATATTACATAAACACAAGTGACACAATTACTAAGTACTGAGGAAAAAGGCTGATCCAGTCCCCACGGATAAATCCATCTCTGGAACATAATAACCACGGAGAAATCCATCTCCGGAACATAATAACCATGGAAAAATCCATCTCCGGAATATCTGTGCGCTCACTTGGGGTGTATAGACTCTAGAGGGGCTCCTTCCAGCCAAAGCGCTATATCAAGCCAACGAAGGCATGATTTTAGGATTGCTGCGGTGTGCAGTCCGACGTCATAACTGTCTCAAAACCAGGGTCCAGGCCTCACTCAGTCAGTACCTTCGAGTATCACTTAAAATGCTCTAACATATGCAATGCAACCCAAACCAATGATAGCAACTTACGAGACTGAGACATGAAACATATACTATAACAGGACTGAGTACATAACATCAATAATCACAGATAGAGACAGCAATGATCGACCATTCGTGTCTAAACACATCGGCGTGAAGCCTTAACATTTATACTTAGCATGATTTCTATTTCGTTAAAGGTAATTACCACCTTCACACTACAATATCAACATTGGATAACCAGTAGACAATGCCATGGGATGAGTCAGGCTACAAATATTCGGTAAATGCCCGCATGCCCGTCACTTGGCAAGTGCGTCACCTTAGTGAACATCAAATATCAAATAGTTTGGGGTTTCGAACCCTCAGTTCCAAGTTTGGAAGCGTTACTTACCTCAAAACCGGCTAACACACTACTCCGTAATGCCCTTGCCTCTAAATTCGGCCTCCGAGTGCTCCAAATTCACCAAGTTCAGATTTTTATTATTAATATATGCTTAAGGAACAATTTCCAATTGAAAATATCAAAATTCACCCAAAAATCCGAAATTGGTCAATACCTGACCCTCGGTCCCATGTCCCGAAATTCAGAAACTTTTATACAAAACTGTTCTTCGGCATCTCCCGAGTCCGTACATATAAAGAACACTAAATTCGGAGTCCAAATGACCCCTCAAATCACCATTTTAAATATTCTAAATCCCAAGCCCTAATCACCCACTTTACACTGATTTTCCCCTAATTTCCACCATAATTCCGACCTTAATCACATACAAATGAGATTAGAGTCCAAAAATCTTACCTTCTGAAGAACTATCGAATTCCATCTTCAAAACCCTTCAAAAGCTTCAAACCCGGATGAAATATTGAGAAAGATGGCTAAAATTCGCGAAGGCTCGTTTTTATACCTTCTATCCAGTGATCTCGCACCTGCGATCACTTACTCGCGCCTGCGGCTTCGCAGGTGCGATGCTCCTTCCGCGCCCGCGACATCGCAAGTGAGACAAATTCCTCGCTCCTGCGGAATCCCCTTACTTAGCCAATTTCCGCACCTGCGGTGCCTCGCCCGCTCCTGCGGGACCACACCTGCGGCTCCCCATCCGTAGGTGCGAAAACACCAGTAACAGAACTCAACAGTGACAAAATCTTTCCAAACTCCCCGGTGACCATCCGTAACCATCCCGAGCCTCTCGGGACCCCAACCAAACATACCAATACCTAATATTAGATCATTCAAACTTAGTTGCACTCCCTAAACACTAAAAATAACATCAAAACACCAGAATCACATCAAATTCAAGCCTAAGAACTTTGAAATTTCTAAAATCCTCCAACGATGCCGAAACTACCCAAAACAACTCCGATTAACCTGAAATTTTGAAGACATATCCAAAATGACATTACGAACCTGTTCCAACTGTCGGAATTCCATTCCGACCCCGATAGCCTATTTTCCACTGCCGACTGGAAATCGCCAAAAATTAACTTTCACCAATTCAAGCCTAATTCTACACCGGGCATCACAAAAATATTCCGAACACACTCCTAAGTCCCAAATAACCTAACAAAACTATTCGAGCCATAAAATCCGCATTCCGAGGTCCTTCCCCAATAAGTCAACTCTCAGTTGACTTTCCCATTATAAGGCTATCTTTAAAGACTAAGTTACTGAATTCTCATTTAACCATTCCGATTTCAAGCCTATCGACTCTAACGCATCAATAATAGAATAACCCACCTATGACAAGTTGATAACAATAATTATAATGCAGGTTTTCACGTAATGACAGGCCGGGTCGTTACATTCTCCCCTTGTTAAACAAAGGTTTGTCCTCTAGTGGGTTTAGAAACATACTTGGAGTCTCAAACAAGTGAGGATATTTTCTCTGCATCTCCCGCTCGATCTCCCAAGTAGCCTCCTCCACTGGCTGACCTCTCCACTGCACCTTCACTGAAGCTATCTTCTTTGACCTTAACTTTCTGACCTCGTGAGCCAAAATAGCCACTGGTTCTACCTCATAAGACATATACCCCTCGAGTTGAACTGTGCTGAAGTATAACACATGAGACGGGTCACCAACATATTTTCTGAGCATCGACACATAAAATACCGGATGAACACTCGATAGACTGGGTGGCAAGGCAAGTTTATAAGCCACCTCTCCAACCTTCTGAAGCACCTCGAAAGGACCGATAAACCGCAGACTTAGCTTTCCTCTCTTTCCGAACCTCATAACACCCTTCATGAGTGATACCTTCAGCAGTACCTTATCCCCTTCCATAAAAGACACATCCCGAACCCTCCAGTCCGCATAACTCTTCTGTCTAGACTGCGCCATGCGAAGTTGCTCCCGAATCAACTTCACCTTCTCCAATGCATCCTGAATCAAATCTGTGCCCAATAACTTAGCCTCACCAGGCTCGAACCAACCAACCGAAGATCTACACCTCCTACCATATAAAGCCTCATACGAGGACATCTGAATACTGGACTGATAGCTGTTGTTATATGCAAACTCCACTAGTGGCAGGAACTGATCCCATGAACCACCAAAATCAATCACACAAGCCCGTAACATGTCCTCCAGAATCTGAATAGTCCTTTCCGACTGCCCGTCGGTCTGAGGATGAAATGCAGTGCTCAACTCAACCTCAGTACCCATACCTCTCTGTACGGCCCTCCAAAATTGAGATATGAACTGAGTACCTCTGTCAGAAATAATAGAAACTGGAACTCCATGCAATCGGACAACCTCCTTAATGTAAATACCAGCTAACCGCTCTGAAGTATAAGAAGTGCTGACAGGAATGAAGTGCGGTCTTGGTCAATCTATCCACAATGACCCAAATAACATCAAAACTCTTCGAAGTTCATGGAAGCCCAACTATAAAGTCCATGGTGATCCTCTCCCACTTCCACTTCCACTCCAGAATATCTAACCTCTGAAGTAGTCCACCTGGTCTCTGGTGCTCATACTTGACCTGCTGGTAGTTGAGACACCGTACTACGTACTCCAAAATGGCTCTCTTCATCCGCCTCCACCAATATTGCTGCCTCAGATCCTGGTACATCTTCGCGGCACCCGGATGAATAGAATACCGCGAACTGTGAGCCTCTGCTAATATTAATTCTCGAATACCATCCACATTGGGCACACAAATACGGTCCTGCATCCTCATAACCCCGTCGTCATCAATAATCACATCCAGGGCATCACCCCGACGAACTCTATCCTGAAGAACTAACAAGTGGCGGTCATAATACTGTCGTGCCTTAATCTGATCAAATAAAGAAGACCGGGAAGCCATGCTAGCTACCACTCGCAGAGGGTCTGACAAATCCAATCTCACCAACTGTCTCGCTAAATCCTGAACATCAAGTACTAACGGTCGCTCTACTACTGAAAGGTAAGCTAGGCTCCCCAAACTCTCGGCTCTGCGACTCAAGGCATCAGCCACTACATTGGACTTTCCCGGGTGATACAAAATAGTTAAGTCATAGTCTTTAAGAATCTCTAACCATCTCCTCTGATGCAAATTCAAGTCCTTCTGCCTTAGCAGATACTGCAAACTACGATCATCCGTGAAAATCTCACACTGTACCCCATACAAGTAATGCCGCCAAATTTTTAAGGCATGAACAATGGCAACTAACTCGAGATCGTGCACTGGATAATTCTTCTCGTGCACCTTCAACTATCTGGACACATAGGCAATCACCCTACCGTCCTGCATCAAAACCGCTCCCAATCCAACTCTAGAAGCATCACAATAGACTGTGTAATAACCCGAACCTGTAGGCAATACCAGTACTGGAGCTGTAGTCAGTGCTGACTTGAGCTTCTGAAATCTCTCCTCGCACTCATTGGACCATCTGAATGGAGCACTCTTCTGGGTCAATCTGGTCAAAGGTGAAACAATAGAAGAAAATCCCTCCACAAAGCGACGGTAATAACCCACCAAACCCAAGAAACTCCTAATCTCCGTAGCTGAGGACGGTCTGGGCCAACTTTGCACCGCCTCTATCTTCTTCGGGTCCACCTGAATACCCTTACTAGACACTATGTGACCCAAGAAAGCTACCGAACCAAGACAAAACTCACATTTGGAGAACTTTGCATAAAGCTTCTCCTCCCTTAATCTTTGCAACACAACCCTCAAATGCTGAACATGCTCCTCCTGGATACGAGAGTACACCAGGATGTCATCAATGAACACAACAATGAACGAATCGAGGTAAGGCTGAAACACGCTGTTCATCAAATGCATGAACGCGACTGGGCCATTGGTCAGCCCAAAAGACATAACCAAAATCTCATAGTGGCCATATCTGGTCCTAAAAGCAGTCTTCGAAATATCAGAATCCCGAATCTTCAGCTGATGGTACCCAGACCTCAAGTGGATCTTGGAGAACACTCTAGCTCCCTGAAGTTGATCGAACAAGTCATCAATACGTGGCAAAGGATACCGGTTATTCACCGTAACCTTGTTCAACTGCCTATAGTCAATGCACATACGCATGGATCCATATTTCTTATTTACAAACAACACCGGTGCACCCCAAGGCGACACACTAGGCCCAATAAACCCCTTATCTAGGAGTTCCTAAAGTTGTTCCTTCAATTCCTTCAACTCTGCTGGCGCCATGCGGTAAGGAGGAATAGAGATAGGCTGGGTCTCAGGCAATAAGTCGATACCAAAATCAATGTCCCTGTCAAGTGGCATGCCTGGCAGGTCAGCAGGGAAAACGTCCGGGAACTCACAGACTATGCAAACAGAATCAATGGAAGGAGTCTCACTACTAACATCCCTCACAAAGGCCAGATAAGGCCCACACCCCTTCCCAATCATACGATGAGCCTTTAGAAAGGAAATCACCCGGCTAGGCACGTACTCCACCGAACCTCTCCACTCAATCCTCGGCAATTCGGGCATCGCTAAGGTCACAGTCTTGGCGTGACAGTCGAGAACCACATGGTATGGAGATAGCCAATCCATGCCTAAAATCACATCGAAGTCAACCATGCTAAGCAATAATATATCTCCCGGGTCTCCCGACCCTCAATAGATATAATACAAGACCGGTACACCCGGTCTACCACAACAGTATCCCTCACCGGGGTCGACACATGAACAGCTGAAAACAAGGACTCACGGGGTGTATCCAAGAAATGTGCAAAGTATGAAGAAACATATGAATACGTAGAACCAGGATCAAATTATACTACAACATCCCGGTGACAGAATGAGATAATACCTATAATCACTGCATCTGAAGATATGGCATCTGGTCTGCCTGAAAATACGTAGAAACGGGTCTGTCCTCCACCTGACCGACCTCCCCCTCTGGGGCGGCCTCTGCCTGACTGACCTCCACCCCTGGCTGCTTGAGCGGGTGGTGTAGAAACTGGTGCTGAAGCTGGGGGCTGGTTCCTGTGCTGAAATGAACTACTAGAAAGGCGAGGAAAATACCTCTTGATGTGAACCGGATCCCCACACTCGAAACAACCTCTACCAGCAATTGGCGATGGGGACTGAAGGAAACCCCTGGGACCTAGGTAGCTGCTAGAAGAACCATATGCTGAGGAACCCTAAACTAATGGTGGCCGAGATGAGCTCTGGGCTAGAAGTGCACTGAATGAGGAATTGTCCGGATGAGATCTACGGGGACCGTGTCCTGATGAAGCACCACTGTAAGCTGGACGGGCTGGCGGAGGAGGCCTGAATGGTCTGCCTCTGCTGTGCCGAGACTGACCTCCCGAGTGATCACCACTATAATTACCAGAACCTCGAGGCCTCTTGGCCTCTCTCTCAACATGCTCCTGCCGGCATACTGACTCAATCTCCCTGGCTACGTCAACTACCTCCTCAAAAGAAACACAAGATACCCTCTCCCTGGTCAGAAAAACCCGTAGCTGGTAAGAAAGACCATAAACAAATCTCCGAATCCTCTCCCTGTCTATGGGAACTAGCCAGATGGCATGACGGGCTAACTCAGAGAACCTCATCTCATACTGCATCACGGTCATCTTTCCCTGGCGCAACTGCTCGAATTCTCTGCGCAGCTCCTCTCTACGAGACTGTGGTATATACTTTTCCAGAAAGAGAATGAAGAATTGGTTCCATGTAAGGGGCGCTGCATCAGCGGGTCTGCACCTCTCATAGTCCTCCCACCAAGCGAGTGCAGCTCCCGAAAATTGGAATGTAGTGAATGGAACCTCGCTGGCCTCTAATATCCCTGCAGTACGTAGTATCCTCTGACATTTGTCCAAGAAAGCCTGCGCATCCTCTCCCTCTGTACCCCTAAAAGTTGGAGGCTGGAGTCTGCTGAACCTCTCCAACCAACGCTGCTCATCATCAGCTAAAGCTGGGACCACATAATCCTGTACCGGAGCAATCTGCTGCACTGGGGCTGCCCCAGGTGTCTGAAGTCCCTGGGTGACCTGCTCAGGTGTACGGGCAACTAGAGTCTGGATGCCTCCCCCGGCCTGAGAAGTAGTAGCAGTAGTGGACATAGCGACGGCCTGTGTCAAGCTGGTGCACATCGTCAAAATCTGGGCTAGGGTCTCCTGAAGACCCGGAATCACAATGGGCACTGCTGGTGCCTGAGTCTGCCCCACTGGAATCTCAGCAGCGGGGACCTGCTCCTGAGTAACGGGAGGGTCCACAGGTGTTGCCCCGAGAGCTGTGCGGGCTGCACCCCTCCCTCTACCACGGCCGTGACCACGGCCTCGACCTCGGGCTGGTCTTGCTGGGATCTGGTCGCCACTATCATTAGCACAAGTCCTCACCATCTGTGAGAGAATGAAAACAACAGAAGTTTAGTTTCAGAGTTCAACAGAGTCGCATGACAGAATTCAAAGAATGTGAGATTTTTCCTAAAGGTTCTACAACCTCTCGAAGATAAGTACAGACGTCTCCGTACCGATCCACAAGACTCCACTAAACCTGCTCATGACTGGTGAGACCTATTTAACCTAGGGCTCTGATACCAACTTGTCACGACCCATCTCCAGAGTCGTGATGGCTCCTGTCGTGGATCCAGGAAAGCCACCCATTTTATCAAACTAAATACAAATTCCCATAAAATCCCCCTTTTTAACAAATTCTGAAATCAATAATAATAATGATAATAAATCTAGTATTTTGGGAAAACCAGTTTATAAAATTCAAAAGACCAAATCCTACTAATCCCGGATCCAGTGTCACACAGTTATGAGCTTCTAATACTTAATACAATCAAAAGAAAGGTCTAACAGAGTCTGAAAATAAATACGACAGGTAGAAAGGAAAGATAAGACGAAATCACGGTCGCTAGCTGCTACCTCGTCAACTCTGATGAAACTGATATGCTCCCTGACCCGAGCTGAACTCCTCTGTACCTGGATCTGCACACAAGGTGCAGGGGCTAACGTGAGTACACCAACTCAGTAGTAACGAAACCAAACTACGGGCTGAGAGGTAGTGACAGACTAAACCTCCGACAATTCAAACAACAGTATATAAATTGGACATGACAGTAATATATCAGTAAATAAACACGACGTATCAAGGTATGTCTGTAACTTTGCATACTAGCACGAATGCATTTAGAACCATGAATGATGTGTACTCATTAATCAAGCTCTCATAAGGTGGTCCACTCAGTACTAGAATACGGCCTTCAGCCCCAGGGAAGTCCATACCGGATATTACATAAACACAAGTGACACAGTCACTAAGTACTGAGGAAAAAGGCTGATCCAGCCCCACGGAGAAAACCATCTCCGGAACATAATAACCATGGAGAAATCCATCTCCGGAATATCTATGCGCTCACTGGGGGTGTATAGACTTCGTAGGGGCTCCTTTCAGCCCAAGCGCTATATCAAGCCAACGAAGGCATGATTTCAGGATCGCTGCGGTGTGCAGTCCGACCTCATAATTGTCTCAAAACCAGGCTTCAGGCCTCACTCAGTCAGTACCTTCCAGTCTCACTTAAAATGCTCTAACATATGCAATGCAGCCCAAACCAATGATAATACAAAATAAACTAGCAACTTACGAGACTGAGGCATGAAACATATACTATAACAGGACTGAGTACATAAAAGCAATAATCACAGATAGAGACAGCAATGATCGACCATTCCGGTCTAAACACATCGGCTTGAAGCCTTAACATTTATACTTAGCATGATTTCTATTTCGTTCAAGGTAATTACCACCTTCATAGTACAATATCAACCTGGCTTAACCAGTAGACAGTGCCATGGGATGAGCCATGCTATAAATATTCGGTAAACACCCGCATGCCCGTCACATGGCAAGTGCGTCACCTTAATGAACAACAAATATAAAATAGTTTGGGGTTTTGAACCCTCAGTTCCAAGTTTGGAAGCGTTACTTACCTCAAAACCAGCTAACACATTACTCTGCAATGCCCTTTCCTCTAAATTGGGCCTCCGAGTGATCCAAATCTACCAAGTTTAGATTTTTATCATCAATATATGCTTAAGGAACAATTTCCAATTGAAAATATCAAAATTCACTCAAAAATCCGAAATTGGTCAATACCCGACCCTCGGGCCCATGTCCCGAAATTCAGAAACTTTTATACCAAACTGTTCTTCGTCATCTCCCGAGTCCGTACATATAAAGAACACTAAATTTGGAGTCCAAATGACCCCTCAAATTACCATTTTCAATATTCAAAATCCCAAGCCCTAATCACCCACTTTACACTGATTTTTCCCTAATTTCCACCATAATTCCAACCTTTAATCACATATAAACGAGTTTAGAGTCCAAAAATCTTACCTTGGTGAAGAACTATCGAATTCCCTCTTCAAAACCCTTCAAGAGCTTCAAACCCGGATGAAATATTGAGAAAGATGGTTAAAATTTGCAAAGTTTGGTTTTTATACCTTCTGTCCAGTGATCTCGCACCTGCGATCACTTACTCGCGCTTGCGGCTTCACAGGTGCGATGCTCCTTCCGCGCCCGCGACATCGCAGGTGCGACAAATTCCTCGCTCCTGCGGAATCCCCTTACTTAGCCAATTTCCGCACTTGCGGTGCCTCACCCGCTCCTATGGGACCGCATCTGCGGCTCCCCATCCGCAGGTGTGAAAACACCAGTAACAGAACTCAGCAGTGACAAAATCTTTCCAAACTCCCCGGTGACCATCCGAAACTATCCCGAGCCCCTCGGGACCCCAACCAAACATACCAACACCTCATATAAGATCATTCAAACTTAGTTGCACTCCCGAAACACTAAAAATAACATCAAAACACCAGAATCACATCAAATTCAAGCCTAAGAACTTTGAAATTTCTAAAATCCTCCAACGATGCCAAAACTATCCTAAACAACTCCGACTAACCTGAAATTTTACAAACATATACAAAATGACATTACGAACCTGTTCCAACTATCGGAATTCCATTCCGACCCCGATAGCCTATTTTCCACTGCCGACCAGAAATCACTAAAAACTAACTTTCGCCATTTCAAGCCTAATTCTACACCGGACATCACAAAAATATTCCGAACACACTCCTAAGTCATAAATCACCTAACGAAACTATCCGAGCCATAAAATCCGCATTCCGAGGTCGTTCCCCAATAAGTCAACTCTCAGTTGACTTTTCCCATTATAAGACTATCTTTTAAAGACTAAGTTACTGAATTCTCATTTAACCATTCCGATTTCAAGCCTATCGACTCTAACACATCAATAATAGAATAACCCACCTATGAAAAGTCAATAACAATAATTATAATGTAGTTTTTCACGTAACGACGGACCGGGTCGTTACATTTTTTCACAATTATGAATTACTGAATATCGATCACAAGCACGCTAAGTGCATAATACCATCCTGGGGAGACTGATAAAGCCATAGGCTAAAAAACTCAAGCACAAATGAGGTGCGATATATATATATACACATACTCTGGATTTCAAGAGCTGCCCTACTCACATAACATCCCCGCTACGCGGGACCTCAACACATGAGAAATTATCAAGCCGTTTCACAACTAGTACGACATAATCACTATAACACATAAATTCGACAAAGACGGAACAACACCCGTTGTTCTAATACCTTTCCATGAAAAGTGCTCCACTGAAAGGAACATGCCTGGCTTATACGGAGCCCATAATCATATTTAAATCCATTCACAAGCGTCGAGCCACCTTGCTCGCACCAAACTTAGCTATTAGTTCTTACCTGGGTCCACATTAACCCAATTTTTCTCATAATACACTAGAACAACCATCATCACCGGGACTAACACCCCATAATCCATAATCAGCTGAACCGAACCCCTCCAGGCATAAATTCTCAATTTAAGTAATATTGCACTTCCTTATACTCAGTCCAAATCTGAAATCCATCAAGTGACTACATGTCACACTTTATATAATCTTTTCACGGTCATGCTTCCACGAACTTCCACGAACTTCCACACAAGGCAACAAGTCTGCACATCCATAACACCAGCCGCACTAAGGCCACAAAACACATCAAGAACCCATGACCAGGTTACAAAGCCTCTTTCACCGAATATCAATCTCAGGTGACACTGAAGATTACACCATCTTACTCTGAACTTCCAAATCACTTTGTCTTGCTCTTCCAAGATCATGACATACTTATAATCATCAAACCTTAATCTCGATCCTTTCTCCTAGTTACATACTGCTTCCCGCACTTAACATACCAGCATGCGGTAGCGCAAGAATTCCATCATAACTTTCGAATCACCAATAGGGTGAACACTTCATCATATAGAAACTTTTTACTTAACTCAATTCAAGAGTACCATCTCATCACGCGAGTGAATTCACATTATCACCCAAATCATGCAAATCCTTAACTAGTAGTCTATACCACCATAACCCTTCCGGGATCCGCCTATACCTGACATGCCATAACACTCAAGTGCTTCCACATAAAATCCGTTACGACGGCCGACAAGCCCTGCACACACCGACATAAACCACATGCATAACTAAATCACATCAAGGGAACCAATCACTGCCACAAATGTGCCATTTCAACCATGGCTAATCTATCTATCTTCTTTTAATCATCATTAATTTCCTCAGGAACAATAACAACTTCCTTCAACCCATAACAAACTCAACCCTCACTCATCCCGAGTGACCTTGTTTCACGAGACCATGCTGCCCAAATCCCGCAACCCGTCTCATAACCTTCCGATAATCTTTTCTTCAATCCGGCGTCTATTTCTCTCACTCCTCCAATATTATCATGCATGCTGAAACATGTCATAGAACATTCCAGCCATCCTCCTCTTTCTTAGAAATTATTCTGCAAAAGCTCGATTCTCGGTCATAATGCTGCCTGAAATCTTTAATTGCCACATTCTTAACTTTTGAACTCACTAGGACCGCTATTGAGAGTCACCCACTCTGACTGGCCCCGAATACAATCAACTCCAAGGATCTCCTAGCACAGGGACACCCTTTTCAATGAAACACGTGAGTGAGTCACTATCCTTACAACTCGCTCATGCCTTAAGCATAATTTCTGAATCTTCCAAAGCCTAACCCTGATCCGACAGGGCCCACTTTTGCACATATTCATCAAATCCCACTCACAATTACCATTTTACTCCTTTTTCCTTAGCTGAAATTAACTTGCCTACACGCCAAAAATCCTCAGCCCCATGCGAAGACAATCTTACAACTCAACTGCAGATGGTGGGACTCCCCCACTTATCGCGAAGCTACTCCTTGCACCACTCTAGACCCTGCTGAGATTCTTCCTCCTCTGATAACACGATCTTGCTCAGCCAATCCGTCCAAATCTTCCAAATTCCCTTGCTATCACTCCCTAAACACTCGAATTCTCTAGCATCATTCACACATTCTAATTCCTAACGACTAGCCACTAGGACCCCTCACAGAACCTGCCAACCCCGCCATTGCTAACCTATCCCCAGAAGACAACCCACCTATGGAAATCACTCGCGGAAACCTTCCAACAACGCTGAATGCACGCTCTCTGCGACTTCAATACCCCATCCTATGCTTTGCTTCATTTCACAACTTACTAGTCCGTCCGCTCCTCATGGACACCCATAATGCGCGACAAATATCTTCAAATTCCAAGTTGTGCTTCAGCTCCCCCACTTTGCGACTGCTCGACTTCCGCTTCTTACACCTGGCCCCTTAGAAATGGAACCACTGCCTAGCCTCATTCCAGGATGATTCTTTGTAGCCCTCCAACCAGCAGATCACCACGAGTTCAAGCTCTCCGAAGATTATCCTTATTTAGCTTCCTTCGTTATCAACACTTATATGGTGCTAAACCACCACACATCACGATCTCTGCCAACCGTTTTCTTCCATACTTCTTTTCGATACTTTGACCCCACAAAATTGAAGAAACCATAGCACCGACAAACTTGACAAATTCCATTCGATCAATGACAACAACTACACGTCACAGGTGCATACCTCATCTCACTTGAAGACACCAAGTCTTACTACTTTATCAATCCCAACCGGACCATTCATAACCCAAAATGCCATTCCTCTGCCGGCACAATAACACTAGAATCTCGAAATCACACTCTAAGGAGACCTCCCTTCAAATCGTTCATCTTCCCCAACATACGGGCAAACATTCTATCATCATAACGACACTGCGCGAAGATCAATTGCAAACATCATCACTACCTGAGCACAAACTTAAGGCTCCCAGAAACAAAACTACTGATCTAAAACAACATATTACCCTTTCACAGGTCCATAACAACAACCACGACTATTTACACATGGAAGCANCATAAGCCTCAAAGGAATCAACTCGCACGATGAAGAATCAAGAAGGGAAGTACTCCTAACAGCCCTGTAGCCTCTCGAAGATAAGTACAGACATCTCTATACCGATCCGCAAGACTCTGCTAGACTTGCTCATGACTCGTGAGACCTACGGGAACCTAGCGCTCTGATACCATGTTGTCACGACCCAAAATCCATAGGTCGTGATGGCGCCGGACACCACTGTCAGGCAAGCCAAATCCTTGATTAGTTTAAATATATTCATGTTTTAACATTTTCGAAACCTTTACCTTTTCTTGCATTTCATAATCAAGTAAATAAATTTTCGTAAATTAAATATGATAGAAAATAAAGTCTGTTATTTAAAAACATTGATCTAAGATTTCCACTTAAACAATTATCCCAATACATATCCCAGAACCCGGTCTCACAAGTACATGAGCTATTTCTAAGAATTTATATAATCATTACAAAGCCTGTCCGAAATACAACTGGACGAGGAAATTTAAAATGAAATAGATAAGATATGAAGGTAACTCTGTCAGCTGCGGATCGCCTCCGGAAGATGCAGCTCGCCTGAGTCTCCTAATCCTCCACATTTGCTATGTAAGTATCTGTGCAATAAAATGCACAACAAGTGCAGTATGAGTAAAAAAACAACGTGTACTCAGTAAGTCGCCCGCCTAACTTCAGAGAGGTAGTGACGAGAGGTCAATTTAGACACTTACTAAATGTCCATTTAAGATATTTAAGAGTGACACTAAGCATGGTTTTTATCATAGGTAGTTTATAAAACATGATTTAAACATCCTTCAGTTTCGTTCACATTTAACACTTTATATCTTCGTCATATTCATAATTAATCAACATGGTGATTTAATCAGATAATAATAAATCAACGGAAGGAACAACTTCTTCCAAAAAATCTTTTTAATAATTTTAAGTCTTTGTCATTTCAATCGACAATTTAACATTTCAGTCCAATAATCAGGCAAATCTCATAGCAACTACGCAACAAATATCATGCGCAAGCAATGCCGAGGGTTGGACGACGTGGACCAACAATAATAAACTGTGCACTACCGAGGGGTTGACCGTCTCGAACCATAGATGCATCTATCTGCCCCGCTCGCGAATCGATCATGCAACGCGGTCAACATAATACGGCTGGCCTGCTCGCGAATCATACATGCGACTCAGGTTCTCATATGAATACATACACAAATACAAGGTCTTTCTGCTCGTGAATCACTCAAGCGACTCAGGCACCCAACTTACACATATCCACACAATAAATTCATATTTTTATCAAGAAAACTATTTTTTTCAGGAACGTGGTAAAATCTTTATTAAAAGAAATATTAAATATGGATTTTGAAATCTTTGTTTTTGAAACTCATTTGTCAAATCTAGTGAACTCCAGGATACAATCCAGTCCAGGTACACATATATTCACAGCGGAAACAAATTCTCTTTTTAGGAGATTAACAATATGATCTCTAGCTTCCTTTTAAACATTTAATTACGTTTTCGGTCATATTAACAGTGCAATGATACAGGTAGGGTTACAGGTACACACATAAAGCATGCTAATGGGTCCTAGGCTACCCGGACATGGCATAATAGTAGCTACGCACGGACTCCCGTCACCTCGTGCGTACGTAGCCCCTGAAGATAATATCATGTAGTGAATTATTTCATCTAGGGGGACGATTCCCCCTCACAAAGTTAGAAAGGAGACTTACCTCGCACCGAAATTTCGACACCTGCCTCCAAGCTCTTCCGATGACTCCAGCGGACGCATAACGCTCAGAAACTACCACATAAATGACAAAGCAATGAAAATTCATCCTAATTCTCACAACAAGTTCAGAAAATATACTTTCCCAACCCCGCTCAGTGAAATGACCAAAATGCCCTTGGGCCCATGTGCCCGGAAATCCGAAATTTCTTGAAGGTACGATCTACCCATAGCCTTACTAACTCAAATATATAATTTAATCAAATATTCATGCTCAATTCGTGGCTAAATTCCACATTTTCCATATTCTAGGTTTCTTCAAAGTTTCCCAATTTTCCTACCAATTTCATGCTAAAAAATCCATGAAATATCTTGTATTTGACCTTAGAACCAAGTAGAACAACTTACCTCTTGATGCTTGGTGAAATCCCCCTTGAAAAGCTCTCCAAAATCGTCTCAACCCAAAGAAAAATGATAAGAAATGGCTCAAATCCGATTTTAAAACATTCTGCCCAGGTACGTTTCCGCACCTGCGGTCCAATAGCTGCTCCTGCGGCTCCGCACCTGCGGAAAATCCATCGCAGGTGCAGCTCTGACTCAGCCCAGCAAAAATTCCGCTCCTGTGATCCCTCTTCGCACCTGCGATACCGCAAGTGCGACCAAACTCCCGCACCTATGGTCCCTCAGTTCTAGACCCAAACTCCCGCACCTACGGTCCCGCAGGTGCGGCTACACTAGATGACAGCAAATCTTAACCTCTTCAAATTTCAAATCTTGATTCGTTAACCACCCGAATCCACCCGAGGCCCCCGGGACCCCGTCTAATCATACCAACCTGTCCCAAAACATAACACGGACTTGCTCGAGCCCTCAAATCACATCCAACAATGCCAGAATCACGAATCGCACTCAAATCCCATTCTTTAAGAACTTAGAATTTCAAACTTCTACATCCGACGCTGAAACCTGTCAAATCATGCCCGATTGACCTCAAATTTTGCGTACAAGTCATATTCAACATTACAGACCTGCTCCAACTTCCGGAATCGCATTCCGACCTCTATATCAAAACTTCCACTTCCGGTCGGATTTCCTAAAAACATTCAAATTTCTTTCTTTAGCCAAATGACTCCAAAATGACCTACAGACATCCAAATACACTTCCGATCGCGCTTCCAATTCCAGAATCACTATACGGAGCTATTCCCAGACTCGGAATCCCAAAACAAACATCAACCTCACTGATATGCACTTCAAGCCCAAATTCATGAAATTCTTCTAAAATGCTAACTTCCACAATATGCGCCGAAACGCTCCCGGGTTATCCAAAACCCGATCCGGACATACACCCAAGTCTGAAATCATCATACGAACCTGCTGGAAACTTCAAATCCTGATTTGGAGATCGTTTACTCAAAATTCCAATCTTAGTTGGTTTATCCAACTTAAGGCTTCTGAAATGATAATTTCCTTTCCAAATCAATTCTAAACTTCCTGGAATTCAATTCCGACCACACTCATGGGTCATAATACCTGAAACGGAGCTGCTCACGACTTCGAACCGCTGAACAACACAAGAGACCTCAAAACAACCGGTCGGGTCGTTACAACTGCACTGCGAGTCTCCCAAACATTGGCGAGTCTCAACAACTAGATGCAAGCAGCTAATAGAGATCCAGAGAGTTGTTTCACTGAACTCCACATTATGTCAAGTGCGGTCGCACACACAATTGTGCGGTCTGCAGGAATGGAGATTCAAAGAGTTGTTTCAAGCCCAAGGTCAAGGAAATGCGGACCACATCTCTTTTATGCAGCCGCATAATCATGAGCACGATTGCACTCAGAATTGTGTGGTCCGCAAAAGTACAACCAAAGCAAGAACTCAAAGTCAAGA
The DNA here is from genome assembly GCA_005239505.1 of Nicotiana paniculata. Lineage (NCBI taxonomy): Eukaryota > Viridiplantae > Streptophyta > Magnoliopsida > Solanales > Solanaceae > Nicotiana > Nicotiana paniculata. The sequence goes on along the minus strand of ML365017.1, from coordinate 21,962 downwards.
ATGCGAACCGTACCATAATTATGCGGCCACAGAAGCAAGTGTGCGAACGCACTCAGAATTATGCGGTCGCACAACCTTCACAAGGGCATTTTTGTCAGATATTTCAGCTTAGCATAAATAGAACTTTTTGTCATTTTTAGGCTATGTGATGTTTTAGGAGAGCACCTGTGACGATTTTCTTTACTGCTTTTGGCTATTTTGTACTAGATTCATCTCTAAACTCTAGATTTTCATCCCATAATCTAATATTATGGATTTTATCTTCAATTCTTCTTTATTTTCTGCAATTTCTATGAGTAGCTAAACTCGTAGCTAGGGTTGTGACCCAACCCTAGTGTGGGTATTTAATGAGTGTTTGATTTAGGGCTTGTTAGTGATTGAGTTAGTGATGTTTAGCCTAGTTTTTTCTAGAACTAAAGAATTAATGATTGCAAACATTGATTCATGCCTAAATGACTTAGTCTCTATTTGAGAAAGTGGGACTAAGTCTAGGAAAACTTGGCTAACAAGGAATTGGGGTGAACTCAAGAAATTGATAGCCCCAATTAAAGGGTTAAACCTAGAGATAGTAATACCCGACTTGAGCTAATATCACTTGATTTGTACTAATACCCATTTGGACTTGAGAAAGCCAAATTGGGCAAAATCACTCAAACTATCGAGAGGTATAGAGTGGGTACCCGGGTGTGATAGCTATATTACAATCCCAACTAATTAGGCTTCCCCTAAAAATTATTACCCATTAGATAACCACCTAGGTAGAAGCCACGACCCTAGTCCCTTTAAACATTTGAAAACCCCAAAAAAAAAATATTATTCTTAGTTTTGTTAATTGCAATCAATAGAGTAAAATATAAGTAAATTACCAACCAAAGTTTGTGAAAGTACAATTAGAGCCAAAACTTGCATCTCACTTAGATATAAACCTAATTCCAGTTATTATTTCACTATGGATTCGATCCCGACCTTATTTGTGTTATTATTGCATCGACCGCCTCACTATCTAATAGTAGATCAAACATGTATATACAAATTACTAATTCTGTTCTGGAATCAAAACAAAATCTAAGCTTCAAACAAGTTATTTCAGCTATATAAATCTTCATCGATTATATTTCTTTATTTAAATTTGTCTTAAACCAACATTAACAAAATACAAATAATAAAGTACTAGTTCTCTATAATTTCTATTTGAGTAAGCGTTCCCTATCCCATTGTCTCCTTCAAGTTTTTTTTTTTTTTTTTTTTTGTCACCATCAATTACAAAGCTTAGAGATTATATATATATATTACGGTTTAGGGTTTAGGCTTTAGATTTTTTTAAACCTTTGTTCTCTAAAACCTTCAATATTTTCTAAATATTTTTAAACCATAAAGCTAAGTACAAGAAATTTTAGGGCCCCAATAATTTGGGGGTCTAAAGCCAATGCTTTATTCGCTTTGGCCTTAACGCCTGCACGTATAATCAACCCTAGTCATGAGAAGTTGTGAAAATGTTATTACATTGACATAATAATTGAATTCAAAATGATTTGACATTGTCTCAACCTGAATATATGATTACGTTTAGTTAGATAAGTGTATGTACTGATAGGATAAAATGAACCTGAACGTCATAGAGAAGCAATCAATATTGATTAATAGGCCATTTCCTACGGACCTACAAATTTTAGGCCAATCAGAGTTCATCAATAAAATTCTACAACATCAACATGTATTAATACACACGAAAAAGTAGATATAATCATAAATTCATGTTGCGTGATCATGAAACATCATAAAATATATCTGAAAGTCATGAAGAACCAACGACTATTGGTCACTAGGGCGTTTCTTGTGGACCTAAATTTCATGCTAAAAATTCATCAAAAAATTCTGTAATATCAGCATGTACTACACACGAAAAAATAGATATAATCATAAATTCATATTGCATGACCATGAAATGCCATAAATGAACACGAAATTCATGTGGAAGCAACGAGTATTGATCACTAGGACGTTTATAAACCTACAAGTTCAGGTTAATTGGAGTCTGTCAAAAATAATTCTACAAAATTAATATGAATTAATAGAGACGAAAAAGTGGATATAATCTAACTTCGTGTTGCATGACCTTGAAATACCATATAATGAATCCGAAGGTAAAACAATGAGTGCAAGTCATTAGGCGGTTTCTATGAACTTACGAAGTTTCAGGCCAATCACAATCCGTCAAAAAATTTACAAAATCAACGTGTAATAACACACACGAAAAAGGTGATATCACCATAAATTCGTGTTGCATGACCCAAAAACATCGTCAAATAAATTTGAAAATTATGGCGAAGCAATGAGTATTGGTCAATAGGCCGTTTCCTATGGATCTATGAAATTTTAGGCCAATCGAAGTTCGTCAATTCTTTTTTACAATATCAACATGTACTAATACATACTAAAAAAAGGATATAATCAAAAATTCGTGTTGCATCACCACAAAACATCATTCAATGAATCGAAAGTCATGCTGAAGCAACGAGTGTTGATCACTAGGACGTTTTCTATAGATCTACAAAATTTCAGGCCAATCGGAATTAGTCAAAAAGATCCAACACAATCAACATATATTATTACACATGAAAAAAAAGATATAATCACAAATTCATGTCGCATGACCACAAATTTCCATAAATGAACCCGAATGTCATGTCGAAACATGAATAATGGTTACTAGGCTATTTCCTATGGACATACGAAAATTCAGGAAATTGGAGCGCGTCAATTTCTTTTTACAAAATCAGCATGAACTAATACCAGTGTTTTAAAAGGCGAGGGCGTGAGGCAGGGCGTTTTACTTAATACGGGGCGAGGCGAAAGTCTCGAGACACGGGGCGTAAGCCCCACATATCTTTAATTTTTAAAATTTATGCATTAATAATATAGCATTATAACACAATAAAAATATAAAATATACATTAAAAGTTCAAAAAACTAAAAAGGATTAAAGAAAATCATATAATACAAATTTTTGACTATATCTAATTTTTCGTGCGTATTAGTACATGCTGAAATTCATTAATTTTTTTGGCTAACTCCGATTAGCCTGAAATTTTGTAAGCCCATAGGAAACAACTTAGTGACTAAAGCTCATTTCTTTGCCATGACTTTCGGGTTCATTTTATGGCGTTTCATGGTTATATGACACGAATTTGTAATTATATCTATTTTTTCTTGTGTATTAGTACATTTTGATGTTATAGAATTTTTTTGACGAACTCTGATTAGGCTGAGATTTCGTAGATCCATATAAAACAACCTAGTGACTAATATACTCATTGCTTCATCATGAATTTGTGGTTCTTTTTATATGGCGTTTCGTGGTCATGAAATTTGAATTTATAGTCGTATCCATTTGTTTTGATGGGCCCGTAAAATTTAGGAGGTTCAGGTCCGATCGCCCGAATTCATGCAGATGACCCTGCAAACAAAAATTTGGGAATCGTCCTGAATTCTTGTTTTATGGACCTAAAATGCTAAATAAGAGGAATGGTCTTGGCGAAACGATGCTTACTGTTCATTAGGTCATTTTTGATGGCCCAAAAGTTTTTAAGAAACTCGATGCCGGTTGTCCGAATTCATGCAAATGGTGTGGACTATAGCACCCAAAAATCTAGGAATCGTTCTGACTTCCTATTTTATAGCCCTAAAAAAAAGGGAAGCCTGGTGCACTAAGCTCCCGCTATGCGCGGGGTCTGGGAAAGCCCCAACCACAAAGGTCTATTGTACGCAACCTTACCCTGCATTTATATGACCATGAGGTCACGTGTTCGAGCCGCGGAAACAGCCTATTGCAGAAATGCAGGGTAAGACTGCGTACGATAGACCCTTGTGGTCTGGCCCTTTATTGGATCCCGCCTAGAGGGAGCTTAGTGCACTAGACTGCCCTTTTATGGCCCTAAAACACAAAAAATGAGGAACTATCATGGCAAAACAATGACTATTGTTGATTAGGTCATTTTTTATCGGCCCGCAAAATTTTAGGGGATTCGGGGCTGGCCGCCCGAATTCATCATATAGTATGGACTATAACACATGAAATTGTGGAATCGTCCTGAATTCCTATTTCATGGCCCTAAAACGCCAAAAAATGAGAAACGATCATGACGAAGTGATGATTATTTTTCATTAAGCTGTTTTTAATGGACCCGTAAAATTTTAGGAGATTCAGGGCCGATCGCCGAATTCATGCAGATGGCGTAGCACATGAAAATCTGAATTCATCTTGGATTCCCGTTTTATGGCCCTAAAATACCAAAAAACTAGAACGGTCATTGCGAAGCGATGACTATCGTTCATTAAGTCATTTTTTATGGGCCCTTACAATTTTAGGAGATTTGGGACAGGTCCCCCAAATTCGTGCAGATGGCATGGGCCATAGCACAGAAAAATCTGGGATCGTCCTAAATTCTAATTTTATGGCTCTAAAATGCCAAAAAATGAGTAACGGTCATGGTAAAGCGATGACTATTGTTTATTAGGTCGCTTTTGATGGTCTCACAAAATTTTATTAGATTCGGGGCCGGTTGCTCGGATTTAACAAAATCGGTATAAACTATAGCACAAGAAAATCTGAAAATCGTCCTGAATTCTCGTTTTATGGCCCGAATATGCAAAAAAAATTAGGAACAATCATGGGGAATCAATGTCTATTATTTATTAGGTCGTTTTCTATGGTCCTGCAAAATTTTAGAAGATTCGGGCCTGGTCGCCGGAATTCACTCAAATGGCATGGACTGTAGAATACAAAAATATGGAAATCATCCTGAATTCAATTTTATGGCCATAAAACCCAAAAAAAAAATGAGGAACGATCACGGTGAAGCGATGACTATTTTTCATTAGGCTATTTTTTATGGGCCCGTAAAATTTTAGGAGATCCGGGGCCGGTTACCAGAATTTATGCAGACGGTGTGGACTATAGCACACGAAATTCTGGAAATTGTCCTGAATTTCAGTTTTACGATCCTAAAACGCCAAAAATGAGTAACTGTCATGGCGAAGCGATGACTATTATTCAATAGGTTATTTTCTAAGGGCCCAGAAAATTTTAGGAGATTTGGGACTGGTCGCCCGAATTCATGCAGATGGTGTGGACTATATCACACAAAAATATGTGAATCGTCCTGAATTCCTATTTGTATACGGCCGAAATCAGAGAAGTCTGATTTCGATGTCTCTATTATGTTCTGAGCCCGAGCTCATGTTCGAGATGTAGTTCAAGTCCGATATCAGAATGTGCACTTCGAGAAAGCACATCGAAGGCTCGTCACGGCCTACCTCGAGGCAGTGCAAAATCGATGATAGTTAAGAGAAAGCGGGAATTTTCCAAGGACACGTGGTTAGGACAGATAAGATTTGTAAGAGATAGTAAAAATCCGTACTAGGCCGTTATACAGCTGTACAAATTGTATTTTTTGTCATAATTAGAAATGTACCATATTAGGATTTTCCCCTCCTATATAAAGGAGACCCCAATCATTTTGTAAGACACATCATTCACAGCAATATAACTTTCTACTCTGCCTTTTCTCGTTTAACGTGCTCTTTAATTATTCCTCAGCTTTATTATTCTTCATTTGTTGTTCATATTTTATTGTTACTAAACTGACCTCGAGACCATCAAGCTCAAGGCCCTCGCTCCTTTAGCAAAACTGGTTTGTTTATCACATTCTTCTTACTTACACTTATCATTTATTGATTATTAACTAGTATTGGAATAAATCACATATTTTTAGAACCACAAATCAAGTATAATTGTTAACACTATTTTCGAGGTAAACAATTTGGCACCCACCGTGGGGCTAAAGATAATAGTAATTATTTTGGTGCTAGTTTTCCGATAAAACACGTTATTCTTCACACCTTTTCTTGTCCAAAGATTCTTTGACTTCAGGTTAAAATATGTCTAACTCAGCAAACGCACATGCAAACGACGGTCTCGGGTTCCATGGAGAAAATAGTGCAACAGCTTCAGTGGCCGGTGTGCCACTGCTAAACCCTGGGGTAGCACCAGCACCAAACCCTGTCGACGTAGGTTCACACATTGCTTTGCACGTCGATTTGGGTACTGATATTGAAGGAAGTGTACATGGAGGAGCAACCTGATGCACAAAGGACACATGCTCGAGAAGAAAGTGAAGTTAGTCTACAAGTAATCTTTGATATGTTACTAGCACAACAAGTTGCTATCGCTCAGCTACATAGTCAACAAAAGAATCTGAGCATAGCAAGACCAGAAACAACTCCTCAAGTTGAGCCAGCCCCAGAAAGATAAAAAAATAATGGGTCAGGAACGGACCATCGTGATGATGCTAGAGGAACTCACTAAGAGGATCGAGACAGGAGAGAAAAATGACTGAAGACAATGATAAGAAGGTATAAACATACAACTCGAGGGTCGACCAGATCCGGGGGCACCTCCGGTCTTGAAGGGACTAGATTCGAAGAAGTTTGTACAGAAACCATGCCCGCCGAGTGTGGCTCCGTAGCCCATTCCGAAGAAGTTCCGGATGTCCGACATCCCAAAATATAACGGGACCACAGATCCCAACGAGCATATCACCATATATACTTGTGGTATAAAAGGAAATGATTTGAAGGACGATGAGATCGATTTTTTCCTACTGAAGAAATTTGGAGAAACCTTGTCCAAGGGGGCCATGATGTGGTATCATAACCTGCCCCCATACTCAATAGATTTGTTTGCCATGTTGGCAGACTCATTTGTAAAGGCACATCCTAGATCCATAAAGGTTGCAACAAGGAAGTTCGATGTATTCAAATCAAGAAAAAAGAGAACGATATGTTGAGGGAGTTCGTTTCCCGTTTCCAGTTGGAACGAATGGAATTACCACCAGTCTCCAATGACTGGGATGTACAAGCCTTCACACACGGACTGAATGAACGAAGCTCAATAGCTTCAAGGCAGCTGAAGCAGAACTTGATGGAGTATCCCGCTGTAACTTGGGCGGATGCGCACAACAGGTACCAGTGAAAATTAGGGTCGAGGACGACCAGCTGGGAGCCCCCTCGGGCTCAGTTTATCCAAGCAGGCTACTAACAAAGGAATCAAGAAATGTAGACATGGAGATGAGTCCAAACAAGGAAAGATACCAGCCATATGTCGAAGACAGAAGGAACACTTCGAGGCGTAACATACCTCGAAGGAACCGAAGACCGGATCAAGGCCAAAGCTCCCAGGGACTCATGAGCAAGGTCGGGTTTGACAGACACTCGGGACCGATGGAGGCACCCCGATTATCAGAATACAACTTCAACATTGATGCTTTAGACATCGTATCAGCCATCGGCAATATTAGAGACACCCGATGGCCCAAGCCCATACAATCCGATCCTTCTCAAAGGAACCCCAACATAACGTGCAAGTATCATGGTACTCATGGTCATAAGACCGATTACTGCAGACAGCTTTGGAGGAGGTCACCCGATTGTTCAACGAGGGGCACCTTCGAGAATTTCTCAGCGACCAGGCAAAGAACCATTTTCGAGAGAAAGATGCAAACATGAAGAATGAACCAGAAGAGCCCCAACACGTCATTCACATGATCATCAGAGGAGTCGACGTCCCACATGGACCCATATTCAAACGAACGAAAGTATCCATCACAATGGAGAAGAGGTCTCAAGACTACATACCTGATGATGCCCTTACTTTCAGCGAAGAAGACACCAAGGCCTTATCTCAGCCGCATAATGATGCATTGATAATTTCAATCCTTTTAAATAAAGTTCAAGTTAAACGTGTGCTCGTGGATCTAGGTAGTTCGGCCAATATAATCAGGTCGAGGGTCGTGGAGTAGCTCGGGCTGCTCGACCAAATCATACCCTCCCTTCGAGTCCTGAATGGATTCAACCTGGCAAGTGAAACAACAAAGGGGGAAATCACCCTCCCAGTCAACGTGGCCGGAACCATACAAGACACCAAGTTTCATGTCATCGAAGGTGACATGAGATATAATGCTCTACTTGGAAGGCCAAGGATCCATAGTATGAGGACAGTGCCATAAGCTATTCATCAAATAATGAAGTTCCCAACAAAGGATGGTGTGAAAACAGTATACTGAGAGCAGCATGCAACTAAGGAGATGTTCGTAGTAAACGACTCGACGCTGATATCGACACCATCTACCTCGGAGAAGTCAATAGACAAATAGGTAGCCAAATAGCAATCACAGTCAATACCCTCGGTTGAGCCCGAGGAGCAGAAGCCCGATGAACAAGTGGTCGAGGACGAAGAAGAATATTTCCTCACCCCTCAAACATTCGACGCCCCCGAGGGATCAGATGCAAAGAAGCCCACAGTCGAAGAACTCGAGCAGGCCATATCGATCGATCGTCTTCCATAATGAAAGGTATACCTGGGAACGGTATTAACACCCGAACTTAGGAAAAAACTCATTCAATTTCTTATTGATAACATTGATTGCTTCGCTTGGTATCACTTAGATATGACAGGGATCCCACCGGAGATAACCACCCATCGACTAAGTGTTGACCCCAGGTTCAAACCGGTAAAGCAAAAAAGGAGACCTCAGTCCGAGGTAAAGCATGCATTCGTCAAAAATGTGGTACCAAACTTCTCAAAATAGGATCCATCAAGGGAAGTAAAATACCCTGAATGGCTAGCTAACGTAGTGGCAGTCCCTAAAAAGGGAAATAAACTTAGAATGTGTGTAGATTACAAATATTTGCCCTAAGTATTCTTTCCTACTGCCTAACAACGATAGATTGATCAACGCCATGGCTGGCCACGAGATCCTTACTTTTCTCGATGCCTACTCCAGGTACAATCAAATTCAAATGAACCCGAGGGACCAGGAAAAGACTTCGTTTATCACGAAGTATGGTACATATTTCTATTATGTAATGCCCTTCGGGCTAAAAAATGCAGGAGCAACATATCAACGCCTAGTTAATAAGATGTTCGAAAATCAAATAAGCAAATCTATGGAAGTTTACATTGATGACATGCTAGTTAAGTCCCTGTGCGCAGAGGACCATTTGACCCTTTTGCAGGTAACGTTCGACATCTTAAGAAAGTACAACATGAAACTCAACCCCGAGAAGTGCGCTTTTGGAGTCGGCTCGGGCAGATTCTTGGGCTTCATGGTGTCGAACAGGGGGATCGAGATTAACCCCGATAAAATCAAAGCAATCGAAGAGATCACCGTGGTACAATGTGAAAGCCGTGAAGCAGCTGACCGGACATATATCAACCTTAGGCCTGTTTATCTCGAGGTCTTCAGATCGGCTCCAGAATGTCAACAAGCCTTGAAATAATTAAAACAGTATCTCTCGAGCCCACCTTTTCTCCATACTCTGAAGGAGGATGAAACACTATATTTATATTTGGCCGTGTCCGAGGTAGCGGCAAGTGGAGTGTTGGTTCGAGAAGATCAAGGTACACAATTTCCTGTCTATTATGTGAGTCGGACCATAGGAGATGCTAAAACCAGGTATCCGCATTTAGAAAACTTAGCCCTTGCATTAATAAGTGCATCTAGGAAATTGAAACCATATTTTCAATGTCATCTTATATGTGTATTAATAAGTGCGTCGAAACATTTTGCATAAGCTCGAATTATCGAGCCGATTGGCCCAATGGCCATCGAACTTGGAGGATATGATATCGAATATCAACCTCGAACAACTATCAAGTCTCAAATTTTGGCAGACTTCGTGGCCGATTTTACGTCTGCCCTCGTGCCCGAAGTAGAGAAAGAATTCTTGTTAAAAACAGGCACATCATCGGGGTATGGACCCTCTTCACTGACGGTGCCTCGAATGTGAAAGGGTCAGGGCTCAATATAGTTTTAAAACCGTCTACGGGCTGCATCATTATACAATCTATAAAAACTTCAAAATTGACTAACAATGAGGCCGAGTATGAGGCCATGATTGCAGGTCTCGAACTAGCCAAAGGCCTAGGAGCAGAGGTCATCGAAGCAAAATGTGACTCTCTTTTGGTGGTTAACTAAGTAAATGGAAGCTTCGAGGTCCGAGAAGATAAGATGCAAAGATACCTAGACAAGCTTCAAGTGACATTGCATTGCTTCAAAGAGTGGACCCTGGTCCACATACCTCGAGAGCAGAACAACGAGGCCGATGCACTCACAAACTTGGGTTCGTCTGTTGAAGAAGATGACATAGTCCTAGGGACTATCGTACAACTATCAAAGTTGGTGATCGAAGAAGCTCATGCAGAAATCAACTCAACGAGTCTAACATGGGATTGGAGGAACAAGTATGTCGACTACTTGAAACATGGGAAGCTCCCCATGGACCCAAAAGAATCGAGGGCCCCTCAAGCCAAAGCAGCCCAATTTTCACTCGACGAGAACGAAACATTGTATAGGAGGACCTTCGACGGACTGTTGGCAGTATGTTTGGGACCAGGGGACACTGATTATGTGCTACGAGAAATCCATGAGGGCATTTGTGGCAACCACTCCGGTGCCGACTCCTTGGTTCGCAAGCTGATTAGAGCGGGATATTACTGGGATATCATGGAAAAGGACACCAAGGAATTTGTTCGAAGATGTGATAAATGCCAAATATTTACACCGATGGTACATCAACCCGGTGAACAACTACACTCGGTTTTATCCCCGTGGCCGTTCATGAAATGGGGGATGGACATCGTCGGTCGCCTGCCAACGGCGCCAGGTAAAGCTCGATTTATCTTATATATGATTGACTACTTCTCAGAATGGGTAGAAGTGCAGGCCTTTGAAAAGATAAGATAAAAAGAAGTCATCAACTTCATATGGGACCACATCATATGCCGATTCGGGATTCCCTCCGAGATAACATGCGACAATGGGAAGCAATTCATCGGCAGCAAAATAACGAAGTTCCTCGAAGATCATAAAATTAAAAGGATCCTATCAACGCCTTATCACCTAAGTGAAAACGGCCAAGCCGAGTCCACGAACAAAACTATCATTCAAAACTTAAAGAAGAAGTTAGATAATGCGAAAGGGAAGTGGAGAGAAGTATTGACCGAGGTACTATGGGCATATCGAACGACGTCGAAGTCAAGCACGGAGGAGACCCCGTTTTCTTTGGTATATGGTCCGAGGCATTGATACCAGTCTAGGTCGGAAAGCCGAGCATCAGATTTCAACATGCCACCGAGGATTCGAACAACGAGGCCATGAACACTCTCTCGAGCTACTAGATGAAAAATGTGAGGCCGTGTTAGTTCGAATGGACGCTCAAAAACAAATAATCAAAAGTTACTACAACAGAAGAACAAACCTTCGATACTTCGGAGTCGGGGACGTGGTTCTAAGAAAAATCACCCTCAACACTCGAAACTCAAATGAAGGGAAGCTAGGCCCTAGTTGGGAAGGACCGTACCGTGTCCTCGGAGTAGTAGACAAAGGATCCTACAAGCTTAACACTATGGAAGGCGAGAAACTACCAAACAATTGGAACATATCATTGCTCAAACACTATTATTGCTGAGGTATAACCTTCTCCCTTTTTCATTTATATTTCACACTAACTTCTTACAGGTGTTCGATTGGAAAATCAAAGAACCCTCCAGCTCAAAGACCTTGGGTTTTAAAGTATAAGTTGCACTCTTTTCCCTTAGATCGGGTTTTATACCAAATGGGTTTTACAGGCAAGGTTTTTAACGAGGAAACATCTATATGCTACCTAAGGAAAATTCAACATGTATTCAAGGTTTCTTTTTCAATCAACCTCGAATACTGGGGGGCATCACCCTCGGAGGTTACATTTTCGAATAAAATAAGTCACGCCAAGGAGGGCCTCGATAGGAGAATGTTGCAATGGACCAAATGGTCAAATGAACCATGTCCATATCGAATATTCGAGCCCCCAAATGGAAAAAAACATGTACGCATGTATCAATTACTCAAAGAAGCATTCTTATTATATCAAAGCACTCTGTACCTCAAAGAAGTCTACTATTTGCACATTTAATGGCTCAAGGGCCAAATACACTCGAATACTCGGAGACTGTCATCGACAGCCAACAGATCGGGCCATCTAAAACTCGAACATATAAGACCTCAGTGAGGCAAAATCAAACTTATAAGACCTCAATGAGGCAAACATAAACATATAAGACCTCAGTGAGGAAAAATCAAACTTATAAGACCTCAATGAGGCATACACGAACTTAAGACCTTAAAAAAGACATCCCCTCGATATTGAGTCCAAGGCCGACTCGCTCGGGGACTAAAGGCTACGACCATATAAAATACTACGGTCATATGAAAGGGCTACGACCAAAATAATGCGGCTCGGAGACGTCCGACTTCCGCTATAAAACTAAAGGATTAAAATACTTGAAAAAATGGTTAAATCAGGCTACACTCAGCATAAGAAAATGGGCTTCGATAAAATCACGCCCGAATAATGTGAAGGCTTCAAAAAGTCAGACTTCGAGAAAACCTCACGAGGTATTCAACTATCGTCGCACATCGACTTGCAATCGAGGTTCCAATCAATCGAACTGTCGAAGTCGAACAAATATAAAAACATTCCAAGTCATAACAAAATCTTACAAGTCTTTAGCCAGAAAGGGGAAAAATTGTAGCCATTTTAGATGTCGAATTGACCCAATCTAATAAGAGCCTAAGGGACGATATGTAAGATCCTAAGGGCCAACCTAAATAGCCTAAGGGACAATTAAAGAGCCTAAGGGCCGATGTTTCAAAGCCTAAGGGCTGATACTTAAAGAGCTTAAAGGCTGAAGCACATCATGCTCGAGACCTTACCTAGTTCGGACTCGAAAGTCCCGAGCTGAAGCTTAACTCGAAGATCGGATCCTAAGTGGTCACCTATTATCGATCTTTCATCGAACAAAAAACCTAAGGGTTTTATATTCTAAGTCCAATACATTGTACTGATCGTAAACAAAACCAAATCTCATTTCAAAGGCAAAAGCAAGACATAAACGCAAAGATGAAACAAAATATTTCTTTATATATCAGATAATGGTACAAAAGTACATTTACAATACTCCCATAGGGAGCCCTTACAAAAAATCAAAGAAGATCTAGTCTATCATCGGGGTCGCATGCTCAGAGGCAACTCCCACGGGGACTACATATTCGGTAGCTTGACCTGCGACAGCTTGGTCTTCGAGAGTCTCTCCCCCTTCAGGGACTTTGTCTTCATCAACCTCCTCGGGACCCGCCTCTTCCCTGGAAGCCTCCTTGTCAGCCTCCTCTTCATCATCCTCAACATCAGCTTCATCATCGGAGGAAAGGACGAACTTGGCATCAGCCTCGTCTGCCCTAGCCTGCTCTATCTCCTCGGAGAGATCGAAGCCTTTAGCATGGATATCCTCGAGGGTTTCCCTCCGGGATCGACATCGGACATATTCGTTGCTTCTTTTCTCCCGATCGGAGGCCCCCCCCTCAACTCCATTGAGCATCAGTAGCATATTTCAAATAGATGGCTACCGTCTTGTCGGCTGTGGATTGTATTTATTTGGCTTCGGCCCAGGCTTCCTCGACTTAAAGTTTGGCCTTCTTAAGGACAGTCTCGAGCTCGGCTATCCTGCCCGCCTGAACTGAATTGCTCTCTTGAGCGTTCCGAAGTTGAATCTCGAGGGCGGATACTTTTGCCAATGCATCTTTTTTGGTTGTAGCGAGGATATCCATTTGTGCCTTCCATTCATTGCACTCAGAGTTGACCTGGTTGACCTTACCCCAAAAGGCGTTCCAACATCTCTAACCTTTCGTTGCAACTGAGACATCGAAGTGTTAGCCTCCTAAGGCGGCAGAGGGAGTCCATATTTTTTCAAAACTAATGTTACCTGCTTCTCTAGCTCGTCCTCGTATTCCCGAGCTTTGGTCAACTCTGATCGAAGATGCCTCAATTCCCTTTCCTTCTTGTCACAAAGGAGCCTGAGGGATTTCTCCTCGTTCGATGATCTATGCAGTTCGGCCTCACAGCGACTCAGCTCAGTCTTAAATTTGTCGAAGGCCTGCAGAAAGGAAAGTACGATTAGACAAAAGAAGAAAGTATGAAGTTCGAAAAATTATAGTACTACTGGAAACTTACAATTGAGCAAATCCGTCGAGCCTCCTCGAAGGTCGAGTTTGCACCCACTGGTTCGGTCTCATCAACCCCAGTAAAGAAACCCTGGAAGGGGTTGGGACTCCCCCTAACTCGGGCGTCATCAGGTTCCGAGCATCCCTTATGGTATCTTCGGAGAAATATGGAAATAACGGTGAATGACCTGCCGTCATTGCCTCGGGAGAGATCACCCGAGGCGCTCTGACCAGGAAGAGGTGCTTTGAAGCTCGCTCCTTTTGGAGTATTTCCCCAAGTCTGAGAATATAGGGGAAGGCAGAAACTGGTCACTGATGTCGGTGGCCTCCCGGCTCTGACGAGCACTCAATGATTTGGGGAAGAGAACTGACGTGACGCTTCGATCATTTAAATGCCTACGTCACAGGAATGATATCATCATCCAAGACCTTGTGAATTCAAATCGTTTTTCATCATTTCATTATAAGAAACGTAGAGATAGTACAAATCTATACTAGGTCGTTATACATCTGTACTAATAGTATTCTTTGTCATAATTAGAAATGTACCATATTAGGATTTTCCCCTTCTATATAAAAGGGACCCCAATAATTTTGTAAGACACATCATTCACAACAATAGAACTTGCTACTCTGCCTTTTCTCGTTTAATGTGCTCTTCAATTATTCCTCAGATTTATTATTCTTCATTTGTTGTTCATACTTTATTGTTACTAAACTGACCTTGAGACCCCGAGACCATCAAGCTCGAGGCCCTCGCTCCTTACACTTATCATTTCTTGATAAATCACATATTTTTAGAACCACAAATCAAGTATAATTGTTAACACCATTTTCGAGGTAAACACTGTTTTATGCCATTAAAATACCAAAAAATAAGGAACGGTCATGGCGAAATGATGACTATTATTCATTAGATCATTTTTTATGTGCCCACAAAATTTTAGAAATTCGGGGCCGGTTGTCCCAATTCTTGTAGATGGCATGGATTATAACACACAAAAAAATCTGAAAATCGTCCTAAGTTCCTGTTTTATGGTCGTAAAACGTCAAAAGTGAGGAACGGTCATGGCAAAGCGATGGGTATTGTTCATTAAACCATTTTGATGGCCTCGCAAAATTTTCAGAGATTCAACGCTGGTCGCCCGTATTCATGGAGATGACGTAGACTATAGCACACGAAAGTGTGAGGATCGTCGTGAATTCCTGTGTTATGTCCTTAAACGCCAAAAAATGAGGAACGGTCATGGTGAAGCTATGAATATTATTCATAGGTCGTTATTGATGGGCCCGCAATATTTTAGGAGATTCGGGTCCGGTCGTCAGTATGCGTGCAGATGGTGTGGACTATATAACATACGAAAATCTTGAAAATGTCTTGAATCCAGTTTTATTGCCCTAAAACGCCAAAAAATGAGGAACGATCATGGTGAAGCGATGACTATTGTTCAATAGGTTAATTTTGATAGGCCCGCAAAATTTTAGGAGATTCAGGTCCGGTTGCCCGAATTCATGCGGATGGCGTGGACGAAATCTAGGAATTGTCCTTAATTCCTATTTTATGGCCCTAAAATGTCAAAAAACGAGGAACGGTCATGGCGAACTGTTGAATATCGTTCATTAGGTCATTTTTATTGGCCAGATAATTTTAGGGGATTTGGGGCGAGCCTCCCAAATTCATGCAGATGGCGTGGACTATAACACATGAAATTATGGGAATCGTCCCAAATTCATATTTTATGGTCCTAAAATGTTAAAAAATGAGGAACGGACATGGCGAAGTGATGATTATTATTCATTAGGTCGTCTTTGATGGGCCTATAAAGTTTTGGAGATTCAGGTTCGGTCGCCCAGATTCATGCAGATGACGTGGACTATGGTCAGGGCGAAGAAGGGACTATTGTTCATTAGGTAGTGTTTGATAGCTTGTCAAAATTTTAAGAGATTCGGGACCGATCACCCGAATTAAATTCATATTTTATGGTCCTAAAATGTTTAAAAACAAGGAACGGATATGGCGAAGTGATGATTATTATTCATTAGGTCGACTTTGATGGGCCCATAAAAGTTTTGGAGATTCAGGCCCGGTCGCCTGGATTCATGCAGATGACGTGGACTATGGTCAGGGTGAAGAAGGGACTATTGTTCATTAGGTAGTGTTTGATAGGTTGTCAAAATTTAAGGAGATTCGGGACCGATCGCCCGAATTCATGCATATTGTATGGACTATAAGCACACGAAAATATAAGAATCGTCCTAAATTCTCGTTTTATGTCCCTAAAATGCCAAAAATAAGGAATGATCATGGCAAAGAGATGTCTATTTATTAGTTCTTTTTTTATGGGCCCGTAAAATTTAGGAGATTCGGGGTCGATCACCCGAATTCATGCAGATGGCATGGACTATACCACACAAATATGGGAATCGTCCTAAATTTCTGTTTTATGGCCCTAAAATACCAAATAACGAGGAACGATAATGGTGAAGCGATTACTATTGTTCGTTAATTCATTTTTTATGGGTTTGCAAAATTTTGGGAGATTCGGGCCGATCACCCGAATTCATGCAGATAGCGTGGAATATAACATACGAAAATATGAGAGTCGTCCTGAATTCTAGTTTTATGGCTCTAAAATGCCAAAAAAAGAGAGGAGCTATCATGGTGAATCAATTACTATTATTCATTAGATCGTGTTTTGATGAGCCCGCAAAATTTTAGGGGATTTCGAGGTGGTCGCTCGAATTAAACAAAATCTGCATGAACTATATAGCACACGAAAATCTGAAAATCGTCTTAAATTCCTGTTTTAAGGCCCAAAACGCTAAAAAAATAAGGATAGATCATGGCGAAGCGATGACTAAATATAGGTCATTTTATATGGCTCGAAAAATTTTAGGAGATTCAGGGTCGCTCGCCCGAATTCAAATCGGCATGAACTAGCACACAACTGGGGATTGTCTTGAATTCCCGTTTCATGATCCCAAAATTCCAAAAAAGAGGAACAGTCTTGGTGAAACGATGACTATTTTTTATTAGGTCATTTTTATGGACATGCAAAATTTTAGGAGATTCGTGCCCGGTCACCCAAATTCATGCAGATGACGTGGACTATAACAAACGAAAATTCGAGAAATGGTTATGGCGAAACGATGATTATTATTTATTATGTCATTTTTTATAAGCCCACAAAATATTAGGAGATTCGGGGCAATCGCCCAAAGGGAGAATGGGGGGCGTGTGCAATAATTTTCTTACTTTCTCTCGATCGCTTCAATGCCTATAATTTGAGAGATAAGAGGAAAGCCCTCTCTCAAATTCGAAGATGTAACACAAATAATGACTCTCTTCGCCGGGATGTCAGCAGGTTAGGCAACTCTAAGGTTTTTTATATTCGGTGGAAGGCAGGTTGAAACTCTGCCCCAACCAAGTGAAACTAAGGATCTGAAAGAGTTCACGATCTGATCTATGGGGTGTTAACCCTCACAGGAATTCATGCAGATAACATGAACTATAGGACAAAAATTTGGGAATCGTCCTGAATTCGTGTTTTATGATCCTAAAATGTCAAAATATGAGGAATGATCTTGGCGAAGCGATGATTATATTTCATTAGGTCTTTTTTGATGGGCCCGTAAAATTGTAGGAGACCCGGGCTGGTCGCCAAAAATTCATGCAGATGGCGTGAATAATCATCTTGATTCCTATTTTATGGAATTAAAACGCGAAAAAGTGAAGAATGGCCATGGTGAAGCAATGACTATTGTTCAATCCTACCAAAAATATAGGGGATTTGAGGCTGGTTGCTTGACTTCATGTAGATGGCGTGGATTATAGCACGCGAAATATGTGAATCGTCCTGAATTCTTGTTTTATGCCCTTAAAATGCCAAAACAGAAGGAATGGTCATGACGAAGCAATAACTATTGTTCATTAGACTCGTTGATTTGCCATGACTTTCGGAATAAAAAGGATAATTTTCCTTGGGGCCCGTTTGGTTTTTGTTTGAGGAGATTTAATCTCCGCTTAAAATTCAGCATTAATTTGTACAACGTTGATTGGACTTTAGGAGATCTAATCACCACTTAAAAATCGCCATTAGTTGTACAATATTTTGTTACTCCCTTTTCATATAGTGCATACCAATTTATAATACATCAATCATTAAAGAAGAAATAATCACTACATCATAATCCTTGAATTACGACTCCCCTATTCTAATTCTTGGATAACTCATGTTTACATTATCAATCTTTGTATTACTAATCGCTACATTAGCAGAATAACCATATTACAAAATTCCTCCATAAATAGTACAATCCTTAACTGGCTGCACAAGGGAAAAAGATATTCACATAACTAATTCTCTTTGGATTAATCGTATAAGAAGAAAAAGAAAACTTCGAATTAATTGAGTGTTTGCTAGGGAATTACATTTTAACTTATGCAGAAATCAATGTATTACTTTAATGAGGAACATAATTCGGAATAAGAATACATGGATTGACAATATGTGGATAAAGAATTTAAAGACACAAATGCTCTTAAAGTAGGTGATCCCCACATAGCGTTCCATATATTATTCGAATGCAGTGTATATCTCTAGCGAAAACTATTCCAGAAGAAAGAGTAGAGGATGAAGCTGGTGTGAAACAAACAGAAACATTTTACTTTTTTAAGAGAGAACATACGCAGCAGGAAAATAGCAAACAATAAATGAAATTCACTTGCAACTGCTGAGAAGTTAGTCAACAACATCAAGGGAATTGCTACAAAAAATTTCCCTTCGAAAAACTCAGGTTTGACTTAATACGTAGGCTACGTATATCTAAGGAAATATTAGGACTAATGTAGACATATAGGGTAAATCACAAGCTGTACAGTTTCTAAGTAATGGAGCATGGTGAAGCTTACTTGTATACGTTTTTTTGGCTTATGGGATTTCAGGCCACCGCCTATCTACTTATAGTACAGGTATAAAAGGGACGTAAGAAGCTGTACAAGTTTCCAGGGTTTTATCTGCTCCTAAAAACTTTATAGCATGTCTACCTGAGAGGCTGATACACATATATACAAGCAATTCTAATGTGAAGATGCAACTTGACTAGTCCTGCTTATTGCCATTCGTACCTTGCGGGTGTTGTGCTATTCGAGCCATGGAAAACGATAGATAACTTGAAAAGGTATTAGTTGGTTATATTATCCTTCACTTTTCTGCTACCGTCATTATTTATTCCTTCACTGCTCACTGCTTCCAAAAGTCGAAGCAGGCATCTGTTGAGGAGACCAGGTGCAAATTCCTTCAGCGCTGGCCATATCAGCAATAGGAGAATATGGCCTAGTCATTTTTGTTTTAACCAATGCCTGAACATCAGGGGGAAACAATTACACAAACATATATACATGAATAAGCAAATATTAGCAGCATCTTCCATTATTCAGTAGCCTATTTGCGCTGGAGTTGCCTTTTTCCTTGATCACTAAGTGCACTTAATTTCTTACACAAATCATAAACATATACCTTAGATTGACTTTGTCCATAAACATTTCTTGCTAGCTCGATAGAAGAATAAACTTCAAATGCTTGATTAGATTCACGATGACACTTTATGACACGAACTTGGTCCTTTCCCTCAAGGGAACGACTTTGTAGATACATTATAAGCCGTGAAGGGGGACCATTTGGAAGATCTTTTTTTCCATGAGTCAATTCCATAGTCACCAGGTCTTCCAACAGGACATCCCATAAAACTGAACATGGATCTCTAGCCGGATTAAACTTCTTTTGTGCAATAAGATTTGAAGGTTGCTGCCAACGACAAAGTAGCAACTATTTTCAGTTTGAAGATTAGTGCACAAAACAGTGCAGGAAAATGGTTCAGATGCGAAAGAATGCTGGGATGAAAAAAAGAGTTTTAGTCCCTTTTCAATTATTCAAATGATTTGACTTATTCACTTACTTGCAACAGAATAACCCTCCGGTGAGTAACAAGAATTATTCTTCCTTTAGGTAGCATGAAATGGTCTTCATAGGCATCGGTCAAGGCAAACTTCGCACGCACTTTAAAAAGGTCAACCTGGCCAAAAAATGATCCAGATTCTGCTAGTTGCAAGATTGCCTTCACAAAGACAAGAGAGTAACTCTTAGTTTACATCTGACTGTAAATCTGAACCCACAAATAATGCCATAAAAAGTCACAAGCAAAATGGAGGAGCACGGAAACAGGTACAATATGTGTCAGAAAGACTTCATTCATGTAGTACAGATAGAAGAAAGTTCAAATCTGGTAGCAACATTTTCATTTGCATCTCTATGTATATCAATCAACTAGCACTAGCTCAGTTTCACCTTTTGCATTACCACACTTTTTGTTGGTCCGTTCACAATTTTTGCAAGCTACTCATGAAACTTAGGCTCCTACGATATCCATTTACTTTTCCTTTTAATCGGAAGATAATTTGGTTCAGACCCAACAACTATATTTGATGTTTTCTTATAACATTCAGACCCAACAACTATATTTGATGTTTTCTTATAACACAACTCTGAAACATATATGGGATAACTTATTCTAATAAATATTTGAACATGGTACTGCAGAAGTGTAGAAAAGAACCAAATTCTACTAAGGCTTAAAGCATAAAACGCAACTGAAGAGTTCATTTTAGCGAAGTAAGGATGATCAAGCATATTAGAATGCCACAAAGTAGGAAAGAAGAGGGAAGCAAGGGCCACTCCAGCAAAGTAGACCAAGTTCTCTACCTGTCCTTGTGATTTATACTCATCATAGGGTCGAACAAGATTATCACCACTTATCACTCGAGGCAGCCTCCTTCGCAGGAGTTGATCTTCAGAAGCAATGGCAGATGCTATTTTCATTCTCATAGCATTGGCACCTTCAGTTGTTTTTGACAAAAGATCCAAGACACCACTAACAGGTTGAGCAGCAGCACCAATTAACCCTTTCCCCACACCCTGTACGAAACCCTCAACTCCTGAAGCTTTGGCACCTTCCAAGGGTTTGGTTAAAATTCCAGTGACACCTCGGAAGAGACCCTTTGCAAATGCTCCTCCACCTTCTCTAATAACATCACCAAAGTCCTCCACACCTTTGCTTTCCTGAAACAAAAGAATAGACCAGAGAGAATGAATATCAACCAGAACTAAATTTCCACAACATAAATGTAAATTCAACATAGTAATGTAACATTTAGGACGGACATTAACTTTTCCTGGAAGTGTTACAATGTCAATAAAGATGAAGACATGCACATTATAGAAAAGGGAAAGTTAAAGATTAACAGTTCCTAAATTGCAGACAATTTAATATGAATTGTAAATTAGTGGTTGAATCACATTAATTGCTATTCAGTAGCATTGAAAGATTAAAGAAGTTTGACAGAGGAAAACCATATTAAGAGTCCTGCTCAATAACATGTTAATTCTTAGTGCACCATCATCTCACATGATTTTAATTGTAGCATTTTCTTGTTCCCAGGCATCCCTGTTTTTCTTGCAGCACCACACGCACATCATGGATAAGGTAAAAACAAAGATTTACATTTTCTGAATTTTAGCAATTTTACATGACTTGTAAATCAATCATCGAATCACATTAATTGCTATGTTTTTGTTCTCATTAAGCCGAGGGTCTATCAGAAACAACCTCCTTACCTGCACTAGGTAGGGGTAAGGTCTACGTACACACCTACCCTCCTCAGACCCCACTTGTCGGATTACACTGGGTATGTTGTTGTTTAACTGGACAGTGAAAACATTAAAGAAGTTTGACAGAGGAAAATCATGTTGTGAGAAAGCACGGGAGAAAATAATATATTATATCTTGTTTATACAATGATACAATGAA
>ML365016.1:0-13750 GCA_005239505.1 Nicotiana paniculata | reverse complement strand
TATATATATATATATATATATATATATATATATATATATATATATCGTAAAACAATGTCAACCAACTCAACCTTTATGTAGACGTAAACATTATATCAAAGATGAGAATAGCTTTACTATAATTACAGATCCATGTACAAACATGGTCAAATACAAGACAATATTCAATCACAATCTCCAGCGAACTACCAAATGCATGTAACAAATGTGAAAACATGAATGACTATTTGCTTTATAAGTATATCAAGAATATGGACTCTGGAATCAGTACGGATCTTTCAATTCACAACATCTTGTCTCAAGCATCCCATTTTAAGATCCTAAATTACTCAACGAAATCAAGCACCATCTTATACTAACCAGATTATGGTAGACTAAGAGAGCATATATACTCAGTGCATACCTAGTAGCATTTCCTTCTACTTTATGTGAGGAGCTCTCTATAAACAAAGGAATACACTAATACTTTTCCAAAAATAATTGCAACCAGACTTAACAATAAATTAACAAGCCAAGTAATCATAGAAACAACAATGGACGTGAAACACTTATAACCCGAGCAATTAAATTGGAAACGGGGAGGGGATCATGGAAGCAGACAATTTAGTGGTGCATATATACTCGTCACCTCACCTATACACCACTCACATGCAGTTTCACATAACAATTTAGTTGGGGATTCTTATTCCCTGAAGTCAGGTTAAATCAAGCACTTACCTCAACTTCGCAAGCCATTCACTGTTCAATTATAGCTTTTCCTCTTGAATTCACCTCCAATACACTCGAATCTAACCATAATTAACCACATATCATTAATTAATGCTAAAGGAACTAAATTTACTGAAAATTATAATTTTTTCTAAGTTTTCTCAAAAAAAGTTAAAATCCGACCCTGGGCCCGCTTGGTCCAAACTCGGGGTTCGGACCAAAACACGTTTACCCATTCACCCCCGAGCCCGAATATGCAATTAGTTTCTAAATCCGACCTCAATTCGAGGTAAAGATTCGATTTTTACAAAATTTCCTAATTCTACCCAAACCCTCAATTTTTACCATGAAAATTCTTGATTTTTGATTTAAAAGTGATGAAAAGTATTGGGTAATTGAAATATAAAAAAAAAAAAAAAAAGAGTAAATAACACTTACCCCAATACCTATGGTGAAAATTGCCCAAATTCGAGCTCCCCAACTCAAAATATGACCGAATGAACAAACCCTAATTTTATATATTTTTTTGCCAGTTATTCTGCCTCGTTTCTCGTACCAAACGGTCCCGAAACTCGATTTTTATGTCTCCGGTGGATTTCTCTTGAAATTATGGCCAAGTTAGGTTTTTGAATCACTCAATTTGACCTTATACTGAATGAGATATGTAGGTTTTAATATTTGCAAATAGTGCAGATTTTTAAATACGCTGTCAGTGGCAATTTCATAATTAATCTGAAAAATCTGTCGACCTAATTCTTAGTAAAATGACCATAAAATCCTCATACGATGTCCAAATTCGATGATTCTTTTTGCTACGGATCCGTAATTATGATACGGATATAATGCTTCATTCAAAACAAAAATCGGAGCTCATTTCTCAATTTAATATCATTTATGCTTGAAGAAACGGCGTCGAAACATAAGAAAAACGAGCGCAACACAACCCAAACCTATCTGAAACTCACCCGAGCCCTTGGGGATCTAAACCAAACATGCACGCAAGTCTAAAAATATCATACGGACTTGCTAGAGCAATCAAATCATGAAAATAACATTTAAAACTATGAATTAAACCTCAAAACTCATCATTTTTCTCCAGAACACTTCAATTTCACTATTTATCAACTGGACGTCTGAATCACGTCAAATAAACTATGATTCTCACCAAACTTCACAGTTAGTATTTAAATACTATAACAAATCTGTACCGGGATCCGAAACTAAAATACGAGCCTGATACCAATAGTTTCAAACATTAATTCCTTTCTTTATTTCATTAATAATTTAGCAAAACAAATTCTTTCAAAAATTGATTTCTAAGGCTTGGGATCTCGGAATTCATTTCCGGGCATACGCCCAAGTCCAATATTTTACTGCGGACCTCCCGGGATCGTCGGAACACAGATCCGGGTCTGTTTACTAAAAATGTTGACTCAAGTCAACTAAAACCAAATTTTAATTCTAAAAATTATTATTTCTTATAGTTTCACATAAAAGCTTTTTGGTTTCACGCCCGTACTGCACACGAAAATTGAGGTCATTAGAATTAGTCTTTTTTATGGCTAATAAGCCTAGAACGG
Source organism: Nicotiana paniculata (assembly GCA_005239505.1). Lineage (NCBI taxonomy): Eukaryota > Viridiplantae > Streptophyta > Magnoliopsida > Solanales > Solanaceae > Nicotiana > Nicotiana paniculata. Next base: position 11,462 of record ML365016.1, on the reverse strand, counting down.
AGTCTTAATTCATAAAATGACCCCTTGGGTCATCACAGTTTTTCATAATATCGGTGATGACAATCAGCAGACATGAACCGATCAATGTCGAATTGTTCCTCCATAGTCTCTTCCTCAATTTCATGATTAAACACCATATTTTCGTTCATGTTCGGGTCCATTTTAAGATCAAAGTACCTTAAAAAAATCAAAACAAATTTAGTCGGGCATTATAGTTATGTTAAACAATTAAAATCACATAAACTAGTGCAATCAACCGAGCCAAACGGGCTCCGGAAGCTCCAGTTGCAAAGCTACTGGAATTGCACAATTTTGCCAGTCATCATACCTGCGAAAAAAGCCTCGCAGGTGCGGTTCCGCTTCTGCGGAAATTCGGTCGCTTCTGCGCAATGTCATTACTGACTAAAAATTGCACATGATGATTAGGCATCGTAGGTGCGAGGACGCATCTGCTGCCCTTTTTTCGCTTTTGCGGTGTTCATCAGAGGGTTCAAAAGCCCAAAACTGTCGTCTCTTTTCAATTCCAAACATGATTTTGGCACACAATTTTTACTCAAGACTTCTAAATTGGTGCACTAAATGATTAGGAGACTCACTTAAACATGATTTCATGGCCAATGTCAAGATTATTTCACTTGGACAATTCGTCGAACACATGATAAGCATAAAGTGTATTGACTTTTCTTAAAACAGTTTGGGTAATTTAGACTTCCCCAATTTCTTTTCAACAACACAAAGCAAACACACTACACTCAACTAATTTCCTCACCTCTAGTATTAACACTAATCAAAAAGAAATGGGGAATTAGAGGATACAGCCATAGAAACTCATAAATGAGAGGGAGTTCAGAAAGAAGAAGAAGAGTGGAGATAAATATTTACCTTAGTTTTCTTGTGTAAGAGCAATAGAGTGCACGAGCAGTAGTTTCCTTGTGTGAGAGATGAGAGGGAGTTTTGAGTTTGGGGGAAAGGGTTAAGAGTCTCACCTGATGAAAGACACAGTGGTCTTTAAAATTTAACCGACGGTTCACATCTGCGAGTTTCTAACCGCTTCTGCGCCTACACTTTTGCAGTTGGTGAGTTGCTTCTGTGAGGATTTTGCATTTACGCTCCAACTGACGCTTTTGTGAGGCCGCATCTGCGAGTAATGTTCCGCAGATGCGGTTCCACCAGATTCCTGAATGTCAAAATTGGGCAGCCACTGCTTTGGCTCATTCCAACACCTCAACCTCCTCAATTCAACTCCAAAAAATTCTGAAACTTTGCAGATTAGTCTAAAATTATATTTCAAACTATTCTAAAAGGAAATTTTAAAAAACGACTAAAATTTTTGAAAACGATGGATTGTCTCCCACCAAGCGTCGCATTTAACGTCATGGCACGACGCGAATCAACTTTATCACTTTTTTCTCCACTTGAAAGATATGAATTCGACACCTAACTTGCAATCAAGATTGTGACAACGAGTAGTTGGGGGTGATAAGTAGATGATCAAGACAAACATAAATTCTTCATTTTGCATTTATTGGATTTGTTTTGAGGAATGTCATTTTGCATTCTTGAATTTTCAAATTGGAAGATGTATGGCTCCTTTCTTTCTTCTTTGCACTCCCTCGTGAATTCATATGGTTCAATTCTTATATCACCATACAAGTCCAAAGTTGAAAAATGCTTGGAATGAGATAATTGCCCCCCAACTTGCAACTTTTTTCGGATTTTGACATCCTCTTTTTCTCCTGAACTAGAGTCAATTTCAACCATATTTTCAATTACACCGGTTGACTCTAATTCTATATTTTTTTTGGCATCACCAACAAGCATGGAGTCGATCGGAGGATGCTCAATTCTTGATTCCTCAAAATAAAGCTCACTTTCTTCCTCGAAGTTGGACTTTTCTTGAGATCCTTCCTACTCTCAAGTTGGTGGGCATAGTGAGCCTCAACCAATATTTTCATTTGATCTTCCAAGGTGCAAATATTCTCATCACTTCGATTTAGTGCTTGTTTCAAGCCCTCGAGTGCCAAGTTGTGCTTCTCCTCATTTTCAAGAATGGCCTCCAACATGAGCACCATCCTCTCATTTTGAGCATTTGAGAGTTCTTCTTGATTTTGAATCAAGTGCCAAAGAAGGAATTCCGGCTTCAACCTCTCTAGAAGGTTCTTGGCTATCATTCACTTCCAAGGCTTTTTGGACCTCTAAAGCCTCAAGCATTTTGTGAGTTTAATCTTTCAAGCACCAAATCATTTTGGAGACTATTTTTCAAAAGCTCCTCCAAGGCATTTTGCTATTTACTTACTCCCTCAAGTAGGCATTCCATCATGAGCTTAAACTCTCCATTTTGACCATGCTCAATTTCTTCCACGTCGATATGCCTATACTTGTCATAAAAAAAATAGAAGCATCATAGTGGGGGTTCGGGGAAGGGAAGGACAAATAAGCACAATTAGTCCAATGACCATTTTGACTACCACACTTATCACATATTCTCCACTCATGAGTTTGAGATTGTGCGCACAATCCGCCCCCCAAAGAATTAAATAATTTTGCCACGAGTGTGGTCCTTCACAATAAGGACAAGGGTCATCAAAGTATGAACAACTACCATCCGACCAATTTCATTATGGGATGCCATTTTTCAAAGCTAAGAAAATAAACAAGAAACAAACAAAGATAATAAAATAGTTACGCAAATATTCACAAGTTTGGACGAAAGCACATAAACTTACTTCTCAAACAACCTAAATACGCCAAATTATTCCCTGGCAACGGCGCCAATTTTGATGACGTCCAAATCCACTACTAAAAAGTAAATGGACACGGTCGCATGTAATATAATATACCCAACTATGAGTCCGCGTCGAATCCCGCAGAGAACAATATGTAGGCGATTAGGCGTGTAAGAGAATTATCACTTATTATGCTAAGTGAAACATTTAGAAAGGTCTTGAAAAAATATGTATAACTAAATGTGGAAATATAAACTAACCTAGAAAGCAAGTAAAATGATCAATAGCTACATGCATGGATACATGAGGAATTACACTCAAGTAAAGATCTAATGTATTTTACGATTTTACAAATATGAGCGAGTTTATATTAATTAGCCTCGGGTAATAATTATTTATTAGCTTCTTCCGAAGACTAAACAGACTTCCTAAGTGAATTATCTCTAAAATAATTAAGATATTAAGCACACCCGAATATGGATACAAGTAGTTCAATCCTATCCCTAGGTAGAATATATAAAGTGAGGGTTAACGCCTCAAGTTCTTGTTAATTAATCTTTCCCAACCCCAAATTATCTTTTCCAAAATTAATTCAAAGTTAATGGGCGAGTCCTAGAGTTAGCTACTCCCTTTGGAAACATTCAAGAACAAGAATAATTAAAGAAACAATAACTCACTTCAATATAAATAAAAATCATTCCATACATAAGCACAACAAGATATTTAATCCACACTTTAAATGTGAATATTCCCATAAATAAGATTCAAGTGTTGGAAAAAATACTACACACTTAGATATTTACAACAAAGAAAGGAAATGAAGAAATGAACATAAATGGGTAAGAAATTCTCAACCAAAAGCTTCAAATCTTCAAGACCCAAGTGTGTGCAAGAACCTTAGCTCCCAAACATGTCTTCTCTAGTCAAGAGACTGAAAAATAAGCCAAAGATATTTTACAAATGAGCTAGGTCATGTATTAAATGGCTTGGGGGAGAGAAAATGTGCATTGTCAATCTTGTCCAAGTCTAAATCTTGTTGACCGCACCTGCGAAAGATCATCACAGGTGCGGCTCCGCGGACGCAGAATTCTACAAGCATATGCGATTATGAGTAGATATTTGTTTTTCCGCAGAAGCAGTCCATGAAGCGCAGAAGAACATACGTAGGAGCGGATATGTCGCCACAAAAGCGGCTCCGTAGATGCGGATTTTCAACCGCAAATGTGATATCAATGGAAGATTGATAGTTATGCAGAAGCGGCCTTATTCTCGCAGATGTGAGCCAAAAGAGAACAGTGTTTTGCAGATGCAAAATCACTGAAGTTTTTGGACTATTTCAACTCTCTTTTGCTTAGTTCCACTTCATTTGATTTCAATTCTCTTCAAGACTTCATTTACCTGAAAATCTGGCAATACACACCATAAAAAACCTCATATTATAATTAACGGATGCAAAAAATAAAGGAAAGAGACTACAATAAATGGTTAAATCACCACTCATCAGGATGTGATGCAGGGTGATAAGGCCATCATGCAATTTGTATCGTACAAAATTACAATCCACTTCTATATGCTTGGTGCGTTCATGAAACACTGGGTTTCTTTCCACGTGTATTGCAGAATGGCTATCACAAAAAACTGAGATAGGATGTGGGCAAGGAACTATCAGTTCTTCCAGCAATCTTTTAAGCCAAACTAGTTCTCCAACCACCTTTCTTACAGATCTATACTCTGCCTCAGCAAAGGAGAGGGTGAATGTTTCCTGCTTCTTGGATTTCCAGCTAATAAGGCTATCACCTATCAAGACAATGTGTCTACTCACTGATCTTCTAGAATCATGGCATGCAGCCCAATCCGAGTCAAAGAAGGCCTTCACAGTACAATCTGGATTGTTGGAAAAGAAAATGCCCAAGGTTGGATCATTCTTAAGATATCTTCAGACATGGAAGGCAGCTTTAAGATGAGGCTCTCTAGGTGTTTGCATGAATTGACTTAAGTACTGAACACTATAGGTAATATCCAACCTTGTGTTAATGAAGAAGTTGAGCTTCCCAAATAACTTTCTATGGTGAGTAGGATCTGCCAACAGGGTTCCCTCTTCTGCCTTCAGCTTGACAATACAGTCAAGAGGAGAAGAGACTCTAGTGTACTGATTGTCATACTCTTTCAACAGATCTGCAGTGAACTTTATTTGAGAAATGAGGACCACATCATCTTTGTAGAACACTTCCAGTCCAAGAAATAATGCAACCTCCTTAGATCCTTGATTTTGAACTTATCATGAAGGAAAGCTTTTAGTGCCTTAATTTTTTCTACATATGTGCCTGTGAGGATTACATCATCGACATAGACAGCCATAAACACAATTAAAGAGCCATCCTTTTTACATAAAAATGAGTAATCATTGTCTGAATTTCTAAATGCCCGGTGCACAATGCCTCAGTCAGCTTGTCATACCACTGTCTGATTGCTTGTTTCAGTCCATATAAGGACTTGTTTAATTTGCAAACTAGACCAGGAACCTCAATTTGCACTCACCTCTTCATGTATGTATCCATGAAAGAATGCATTGTTAATATCTCATTAGAATAGGTCCCAGCCTCTTTTAATTGCTATACTGATCAGGATCCTAACAATTGTCATCTTGACAACTGGAGAGAATGTTTTAGTATAGTTTATTGCAACTTGTTGCGTGTATCCTTTCACCATAAGTCTTACCTTGAACCTCTCAACAGTGCCATCTACTTTTTGCTTGATTTTATACACCCATTTTCATCCTATGGCTTTCTTACATGCAGCCAATGGTTAGCATACAAAGCCTCAAACTCTTGTGTCATGGTTGTTTTCCATGTAGGGTTTAAGGTTACGTCCTCATAAGAACATGGCTCATATTCATGAGAAATGTTTCTCATCATATGCTGAGTATCTTTTATTAATGCAGTAAAACAGATATATTGGTGATTTGAAGGGGAATATTGAGTAAAACAGTGTGTGAGGCATTGTTCTTTAGATTTGGAAGAGAATAGACATATTCATTTAGGTAGCTTGGTGTTTTGACTGTTATGGATGGTCTTGTGAGGCTTGGGGATGAATAAGTATCAGTGGTATGACGGCCTATAGTACTTGAAAGACTAGGTGAGGTTTCAGAAATCCCTATATCAACAGGTGAAGGGTCACTTTGATCAACTAGTGAATAAGTATTTTGATCAACTGGTGAAGAAGTATTGGTGACAGAACTTGGTGAAGTCCCAGTTGTCAGTTGACTATGACTCAAGACACCACTTCTATGACCTTCACAAACAGGATCAAAATGAAAATATGGTAAAACACAAGGGAGAGAGGTGTGATTAGAGGACACTACAAAAGTAAAGACATGTTCATGGAATTGTACATCCCTGAAAATGTGCATTCTTTTAGTGGCCAAGTTTAGTACCTTGTAATATTTTGTGCCAAAAGGGTAACCTACAAAGACATGAGGTTCAATTTTGGGCTCAAATTTGTCTTTATAAGTCTTAAGAGTGGTAGGATAACATAAGCATCCAAAGCTTTTAAGGTGTGAATCGTTGGGTTTGTTCTTGTAAAGTATTTCAAAAGGTAGAATTGTTATTCAAGATTGTAGAGGGTAGTCTATTAATCAAGTATGTGGATGTGAGGATGAATTCTCCCTAATATTTGATAGGAAACTTGGACTGTTATAGTAGGGCTCTTGCAGTTTCCAACAAATATTTGTGTTTTCTCTCCAATCATACCATTTTGTTAAGGTATGTATGGACAGGTTTTCTGGTGTATAATTCCTTTGGAATGACAGAAGTATGAGGTTTCATTGTTGACAAACTCCACTCCATTATCAGACCTCATGGACTTAATGGAAGAATTGAACTGGTTTAAAATCATACACACAAAGGTTTTTAAAACTTGAAGTGTATTACTCTTGCAACTCAGAACATGTGTCCATGTTGATCTACTAAAGTCATCAACTATGGTAAGATAATATTTATAATTGTCATGTGTGACTATGTGGTATGGCCCCCAGAGTTCTATGTGTAATAATTCAAAGACATTGGCAGTTGATGTGGTTTTATGTGGAAATGGTAGTCTTGTTTGTCTGGCCACAGAGAAAATTGAACATAAGAATGGTTGTTTGGGTGCAAAGTTCACAGGTATGGAGGATATTCACCTTATTTTCACCAAAATTTACATGGTCCAATCTATTATGCCAAAAATAATCAACACAATCTCCATAACATGAGGAATTAGAAAAAGATGCACACGCATTAGTAGAACAGGAAGATATACAAGAACCTTTCTTATTGCTTGAAAGTGGAACATTTACAGATGAGGATGAAAGGCAATCACCAGAACAAGCTTCTTTCTTATCCGAGTGGACACTATTTACAGTGGGTGATGTGTATGATTTGTGTGGTTGTGCATTGTTTGAATTGCTAACATAAACAGAATAAGAATTTGAAATGAGAGAAGTGGGGACATTAGTTGAACCAAGGAACTGGCACCTTGAGCAGAGGAAGTACATACCATTCCTTGCTCTACCAATCTCCAGAGGCCACTTCATTGAAGGGGCCTGTAAAATGCATGAAGGATAAGAGAATTGGACAACTGACTTAAGATATGATGTTAAAGAATGAACTGAGATCAAATTGAACTTAAAACTAGGAACAAAAAACTTTATGTAAAGTCAGCTAAGGACTAAGGACTGCATCACCAATTTCTGTCACTTTAACTTTGTATCCATTTGGTAAGGTCACTAGAAAAGGATAAGGTAGAATTTTAGTGTTAATTAACAGGGCTTTGTTATAGGACATATGGTTAGAAGCTCCGAAATATAAAATCCAAAATGTAGTAGATGGTTTAAGCATTTACATGAAATATTGCCAATTATTTCTTTATGAGTATAGCAAGCCAATATACCTACAAAGTTTGTTGCCCCACTAATGATGTTGTTTGAGACTTCAATTGCATTTCTACCATGGAAGTTCTCCAATAGTTGCAGTAGCTGATTATACTACTCTTTGTTAGGTTCTGAATCCCCATGCTTTGATTCCCAGTATTAACTTAATTACATCCTCTAGGAACCATCCTTTCAAGTCCTCCATGCACATTTTCCGCAGATGCCACATTTTTTCCTTTGTTGAATTTGAAGTCCTGGGGGAATCCGTGTAATTTGTAGCATTTATATTTAGTATGTCCTTGGTTCTTGCAGTAGTCACAAAACAAGTGTGACATATTAGGTGGATAACTACCTATGTATGAGTTGCTTCCTGTAGTATTCTTCTGCTTAACATAATTTGTCCCAAAAGCTGGATTTGCAGGTCCATTGACATTCATTGAAGTAGACTCCATCATTAGATGGTTGTTTGGCCTAACTTCTCTTTGTTTTTCTTCCTGGATTAGGATAGAAAAAGCTTGTGCATTGCTGGGTAACGGATTCATCATCAAAATGCTTCCTCTCACAATTGTGTAGACCTCCTTTTAACCCCATTAGAAATCTAATTAGCCTCATGTCCTTTTCAGCCTTGTGCATATTTGTCTTGGCACCATAAGTACATTGACAGTTACACTGTGCATGTGCATTTAATGTGTTCAACTCTTCCCAAAGATTCTTCATTTTTGTATAATATCATGTAATGTCTAGGGTTCCCTGACTTAGGTCATTGATTTCCTCTCAAGCTGGTACAATTTCGCTCCATTCGTCTGATCGTACCTATCCTCCAGTTCCTCCCACAATTCCTTTGCATCGATTACATACTCTAAGCTATCTACCAAGTCCGTTGAAAGTAAGTTGAGAATCCACGACATCACCATATCGTCATATCTCTCCCATTGCTCGAATGTCGGACGACCGCAATCTGGCTTCTTATATTTTCTGGTGATGAAACCGACCTTATTTTTCACTGAAAGGGCTCTGAGGACGCCTCTTCTCAAGGATCTATAACTGGTTAAGTCAAATAACATCGGCACCTGTCGATCCGGAACTCTCCGGATGCATGTATAGTTGATTGGATGTATCCGGTGTATCCTTATTCACATTTAGTGAATTAATTGAATCCGAAATATCGCCGTCTAGGGCCATAATATGAGATGAATTAATCGACAAATCTAAGAGACTGTGGATAAAAATTAATGTTTCCCAATTTTGACTTGCAACTTTGAATCGAACAGAAATTAGGGATGAGAAGGATGAGACCGAACGAAAAATTGAATCAACACTGAGCCTTAGCTCTGATACCATATCAAAACCAAGAGATTAAGTGTGAGTAGAAACTGCCATTGATGCAGCAACTCGAGCTCACAAAGAACATATTCAAGAAAGAGGGGGGGGAGAGAGAGATAGAGAAACAGAAGCTTCTGGAGAAACAGTAAAGTGGGAAACGAAATCCAAATGTATTTATATATTGTGTCCAATATATACACGTACGAAAATACTCCACTAACTACCACTAGCTAATTACAAAGATACCCTTACTAATCCACTCAACTAACTATCAAGTCGTACTCTTAATAAACCTAAATAATCGTTCACCCAACCTCTTATACCAAAAATAATTAGTGAATATATAATATATTCATAATTCATATATAATATGTTCATAATCGTATATAATTTATGTATATCGGCTAGTAAAAGCAGTGAATTCAATCAATTGTTTATGTAATGATCTAATGATCCCTTTTTAATATGGGATATATTACAAACAGAAAATTACGCTTAATGACTTTGGAAATGGATGGTCTTGTATTTTTTACCTCGTCTTTCTCATGGGCAAACCTTGAAAGTCAAAATTCAAAAGGGTTATCTATGGGGAAAGCAGGGGGCAACACTTATTAAATTTGAAGTTCTGTTCATGGAGCAAGTAGGCTCAAAAAATCAAGAGTGGTACCTAAATGTCCTATTTGTTCAAATCACCCTGTTATAAAATAGAGTGGAATTTATTTAAGCAAAAATTTACCCGTGTCTGATGTTTAAATCAAACTAAAATTATTTCTTGTTAAGAGATTTAATAAAGGAATAATATATTTCTTAATTAATTTATTATTGAAAAGTTGGAGTTTATTTGAGCTTGGAAAAACTGTCATAATCAATAGCGGAGCCTAACGTTCATAAAAGAAAATCAAAATAAAACATAATAGAGTGTCACACTTAGGATTTGAACGTGTGAACTACAGCAACATTTGAACCTTCTTTGTTATTACACTAGATTTTTTTAATTTATGGATTTACTAAAATAGTACAATAAATTATGAAAAATACATTTAAATCATAAGATAAACATAATGTGTTGCAGGCTTGTCAGCGCTAAACCAACTTTATATGCAGGTAATGGTAGGAGGTTGAAGAGTGAAAATAACAGAATAAGTTAGATTGAAGAGACTTATAAAAATTCTTAAGTTATATATAGGAGGAAAATTCAGGCGTTTAAGCCATCATGTTTAAAGTTTAGCAAAGAAAATTGATCTTCCTAGTATAAAAAATATTTCAGGATAAATTGATTTCTTTCTCTAACAAAATATCTATAACGCCTGAATTTCAAGAATAGATTAGGAAAAGAGATGTTGTAATTATATTTTAAGATAAGAAGTTATCTTTGTCTACTTTGTTTAAAATTATTTTTCAAGAGATTTTACAAGTCTGGAAGTGATTTTCTTCTAAATTGCAAGTCCGGACAGTCTTAATAGTGAATATAAAGGATTATGTATATTAGAAAGTGTACATATATTTTTCCGGTAGAAATGACATCAGATAGCCATTCTAAAGGATTGCTATTTAAGAATAAGTCAATGTGTCATGAATTTCAGTTTCCTAGTTCAATTTTATGAAATATAAATATCCTGAATTGTCATGAAATTAAGACTTTTAGATCAAATTTTAGGGATAAAATATACTGACTAATTCCTAAAGAGCCGAGTGTTATTTGCTAAACGTCAAGGAGGCAAGTGAACACACTTAGGAACACGCCGTTGGGGTTCTAGTCTTTAACGTAACCTGTAAGGCAGTAACAATCACAAAATTGCATCAAATTATTTTTTTTGGTAATAAGATGTGAATATATTACCACACAATCAAACATCAATGTACATTTAGAGAGCACTCAATTCTGTTATAGCAGCAGAATCGAGCCACAAATCCAAACTACTCAACTACTAGCTACATATCCTATCAATTAAAAATCTAGTTTTCCTCGCTCCTTTAGTTTCCCTCAACATATCAACTCTCTCTCTTATTACACTTTGTATTTGCTGTAAACCAAAACTATTATTTATATTTTGCCCTCTAAATTATCTCCAGTTTCGCGCTTGCCATATTTGGTAGATTCCTGCTCCATAGATCGCTGCCATGATCTTCTTCCTGAAGCTTCTCCAATGTCTTCTATTTATGTTTTGCATGGTATCCGCCACCTCTGGATGTTGTATAAACTTCATTGCTTTATCATCCATAGCTGCACCGACCAGGAACATTTACGGAATAGGTGAACTGCATTCTCATTACTGCCTTCATNTGAGTTGGAAATGGAAGCCGAGCTAATTGAGAGCATAAACGTCGGAAAATACGTGCAAGAGTCGAAAAGGAGCTATCCGGGACAAGCTTGGCGTCAGCCAGGCGATAGACCCCAAACGCCAGGGGGTGCCTGGCATTAGCCAGGCGTTATACCCAAAACACCAGGGGTTGCCTGGCGTTAGCCAGGCGTTATACCCATAACGCCAGGGGGTGCCTGGCGTTAG
>ML365015.1:0-33931 GCA_005239505.1 Nicotiana paniculata | reverse complement strand
CTATTTCAATTGGGAAACACTTAAACCCGTCAAAACTCGATTTCTGGCCGAACTGGGGACCTGACGTTTGGACCTAAAGGCCTGGCTAACGCCAGGCAAGGGCTGGCGTTTCATCCCTAACGCCAGGGTAGGGCTGGCGTTTCAGCCCTAATGCCTGGCTAACGCCAGGTAGGGCTGGCTGTTTGGCTCTGTCGCCCGGCTATCGCCCAGGTGTCTCCTTTCGCTTATTTTTCGACGTATTTGCATCCTTTTAGCTCCGTTTCCATCTCCATTTCACCTACACATGAAATAAACTCCATTAAGCACACGACAAGTGTAATTTTATCATTAATGAGCATAAAATATAAGGTATATCACATGTTAAACTATGCAATTTAGTCTCGCATCAAGTTGCTCCAATTGAGAAAAGGTCTTGGAAATACCTTTCAAACAGATTTGGGTGGAAAGTGAAAACTCACGGTAATTTTTTCTTTCACTTTCTTCCTTGCCTCTATATTTACTTTGGAACTTATTGACCCATTTCTTTATTAGGGGTTCCCGTTCGAGGTGTTAGTGCTGCTTCAATCACTGCTTCAAGTCTCTCCCTATCAAAGGTTCAAGAGATAATCTTGAGTTCTTCGTCAAAAAGAAAAGTTGATAGGTGTCACGACCCAAATTTTCCTCCGTTGGGTATCGTGATGGCACCTAGTCTTAAAGACTAGGTAAGCCTAATATTCATGGAGTAACAACAATAATAGTAAAATCTAATATTTTTCTAAAATAAATAATTCTTTATACATTGCATATTCTCAAAACTCGGTAGTACAAGTCATAAGCTTTATACAGTTTACTACAACTTCTAATTACAACTGTTTGGAAGTAAGCAAAAACAGTGTAAATGCAAAATAGGAAGGTGACTCAGAAGCCTGCGAGCGCAACAATAGGTTTACCTGGAGTCTCTTTGGCAAGAGTCCACATAGCTACTAACGGTCAATACCTGGATCTGCACAAAAATGTGCAGAAGAATAGTATGAGCACACCACACTGGTGCCCAGTAAGTATCAAGACTAACCTCGGTGAAGTAGTGACGAGGACTAGTCAAGACACTCACTGGTCTACTAAACTGGTCAAGTATCAATATAGGAATAAAGGAAAAAACGATGTACACATAAAGGCTACGTAATATAGCTAACAACACAATAAATTCGATAAAGAAGGAAAACAATAAGTCTCAGCGGAAACCATGGAACAACACAAAGATTGAATAGAACATAAACAAATCTGGAGTGTAAATATACAACACGGACATGTAATGTCTCAACAACTTCAACCCCTTCTATATCAAATTCGTAGTCATTTCCATGAGGTTCCGAACCTCGGACAACCACCATTTACGGGTCCCAATATTCTAACCCTAACACTTGGCATCTTGCGCCCTCATTCGAGTACTAACTGCACGGATGAATCACGTGCCCATTGGGTCATTTACACCCACACGGTAAGTACAACAAGAGTATTTATACTTGGCAACAACGAGGAGCCCTAAATCCGTTAATAGTACTTAACTGCGTGTATGCTTGTGCAGGTGTCCTAACATGATTCAACAACCAATAAGCATAAGGGAAGAAAAGGGCAACACGTACATTGTCATCTCACAAATTTCCACACGAATAAACTCACATAGTAAGTGTTCCAGTACACAATATCAACAACAAGGAATGCCCCCAGGCCAACGCAAGTATCACAAACAATCCCTGACATAGCCCAACCTTGTCTCGCCACGTGTGCAATAGTAAAGTATATGTCCGCCTTGTTTCTCCACACGTGCATAAACATGTTCCTGCCTTGTCTCGCCACATGCGCAACCCACATATACATATCCCACATTGTCTCGCCACATGCGCAACCCACATATACATATCCCACCTTGTCATGCTGCATGTGCAATATCAATAGAAAACACGGCACAACAGAAACCTCGTGTAAACCCCATATCAGAAACCGCATGGCAGAAACCTCATGCATCACAATAACCACAACAAGTACAACGACAAAAATTGACAATACTACAAGATACGGTAGATACACCAATTCAAGAACCTTTGATCACAAGAAAAGCAAGGCTAGCCCGCAAGGAATAAGCACAACAAATAATACTAGGCATAATAAGGACAGTTTAACAAGGAAGAAAAATAACATATAAGGGTCGCACCCAAATGCACGGTTCAACAACAAGAAAACTCACACGAATCCGATAACTCCATATAAGGGCAAGTCAACTAAGGTATAGAATATCTAAACTTCTTTTAAGGTTGAGTAGTTACGAGGATATTCAACAATTTCACTTAAGGACAAGCAACAGGAAAAATAATCATAACTTCAGTTAAGACCAAAACAATTATAGGAGGAGATGAAGATAATTACAATTTTATGACAAGTAGTTAAGAGGACCTAGCATGACAGTAAAAAGGAGTAATTCTTCAGATAAGTCAATTAAGAGTCAGATAGGCAAGAGGAGTAAATCAAAAAGTAAGAAATCCTACATTTAGGCGAGTAAAGATGAAACTAGAAATTTGGAAATTCAATCATGCCAAGAACAATTCATATTCCGCAAATATAAGGACCTAAGATTCCTAAAGGAAACATTTTCCACAAATAAGTCTGAGCACGCACTCGTCACCTCGCGTACACGGACTACAATCAACATAGAAGACTCAAATCCTAAGGGAAAAGTCCCCCACACAAGGTTAGGCAAGATACTTACCTCAACCGCTCAAATCAAACTTGAAATCACGTTCTTGCCACGAGTATCCGACTCCAAATGACCCAAATCTAATCAAATGAATAGCATCGTGTATATAATACTACAAGCAACTAGTTTAACTAATAAATTCGAAGCTAAGATGCGAAATTAGGAAAATTGCCCAACAAGTCCCCCCAGCCCACGTCTCGGAATCGAGTGAAAGTTACAAATTTAGAACACCCATTCACTCACGAACTCACTCGAACAAGAATCATCGAAAACCGGCGTCAAAATCTCATTAAATTCTTATATTTCTATTTAGGGAACCTTCCTCCCATTTTCATGATTTTTCACCCAAATTCATTGATTAGATTGAAGAAATTGCTATGGATTAATGATATACCAGTGAAATAAGGTTAGGAATCGTTACCTATGAATCTTCTCCACAAAATCGTCAAATCCCGAGCTCCAAATCGTTTTAGAAAATATGAATTTCAAACCCTCGGATATTTTATAAACAACCCAGCAATTCCGCACCTGCGACTCATTGGACCGCACCTGCGGAAAATACATCGCAGGTGCAAAAACTCACTGAATGAACTGGGGTCGCACCTGCGATCACTGGGCCGCATCTGCGGCTCCGCACCGGAACCCCGTCTGCACCTGCAAGCCTAGCTGCCCCTGACCAAAACCGCACATGCGATGCCCTCCACCACACCTACATGTACGCACCTGTGGCTCCCCATCCGCAGGTGCGAAACACCAGAACCAACAATGCTTCAACTGGTTTTCTAAGTCCAAAATCATCCCGTTGAGCATCCGAAACATCCCCGAGGACCCCGGGACATCAATCAAACTTACCAACCAGTCCTAATACCTTATCCAAACTTAGTCGAGCCTTCAAAACATATCACATAACATCAAAATCACCAATTATGCATGGATTCAAGCCTAAGAACTTATGAAATTCACAAAATCCACAAGTGATGCCGAAACACGTCAAAACTAGTCCGAAGGACTTCAAATTTTACACACCGGTCATAAATGACACTACGGACCTATAGCCACTCCCGGAATTCCATTCCAAGTCTGATACCAAAATTTCACCTATCGGCCAAAATCGCCAAAATTCTGACTTTCGCCAATTCAAGCCTAAATCCACGGCAGACCTCGAAAACACATTCCGGGAACGCTCCTCAGCCCAAAATCACCATACAAAGCTACTGACATCATCCATAACTCGTTCCGGAGCCGTTTACATAAAAGTCAAATTCCGGTCAAAACTTCCCTGTTTAAGCTTACAAAAAAACAATCCTTCATCCAATTCAACTCTGAATCATCCGATAACTGAAGCCAACCATGAACGCAGGTAGATGTACACAATGTGAAGCTATTCAAGACCTTATGCCACCGAACAGAGCTTAAATTCTCAAAACGACCGGTTGGGTCGTTTGTATTGGTAAAAATGAGCTTCACACGTATAATACTTATGATGACTCTGCAATCTATGTGGAGCAATGACAACTGGACGAGACTTTATGAAGAGGTATAAGATAAAGAGGAACGGAATAGTATACCTACGAGGTAATCAGATGCGGGAATCTCAACCTAATTGAAAAGGCAATGAGACACGGTCAGAATGAATCAAGACGGAATAAAGGGCAGATTCGGGGATCTTCAATTAATGAGCCAAAATGTTACATAATCTTCACGCAACATTTACGGTTAATCATTGTAAGGTTACATTAATGCCATTATTATCCATTAATGCTCAATCACTGAAAANTTATATTAAGAAATTCCCTATAAAAGGGAGTAAAATATAACTTGTAAGGACACGTTCGAACCACTATTGAAATATACTTACTTTTTACGCATCTTTCTGCTTTCTATTTACGAATTTACTTACAATTATTAGCATATTCTTTGGTTATTAGAGACTCGTGTTCTTCTTAAAATAGCTTTGACAGAGAATCTAATTCTTTGGTTAAACAAATTGGTTCCGTTACCGGGAATCTGATAATCTCTATTTTTTCTCAAACAACATTCTGTAAATTATGTCGAACGCCAACGACAACAACCAACAAAGGATTGGAACTCCAGTTCCATCACCTTCAGGTTCCCTACGAGGCTCAAGGGAACATTCCCCAGAGAGATCTACGACTCAAAATAATAATCACAATGGAAATGAACAAACAGGAGAACTAGATCTTGTAAAACAAATGGTTGGTGAATATGTGACTCAAGCCTTATAAGCTTTCATGAGGGGACTGCCAGCTGCATCACCTACACCTCCTCCTAACAACACCGCAACTGTGGAAATCCACAATCCGGACTAGCAAACTCAGGAAGTAGAGGCACTCCAAATGAGTCCCTCGAAGCAAGACAAGGTATGTCCAGTAATCCAGAATTACAGTCTTTATTACTAACCTTGTAGAAACAGGTGAAGGAACAAAATGATCGAATCAAGCAAATTCCTGGAGTACCACCTGTTATCAAAGGCATTGACGTTGATAGATATTCTCAACAACCTTGGAAGCCAAATGCGGCACCCTTGCTTATTCCCAAAAAATTCAAAATGCTTGATATTCCCAAGTACGACGGGACAACTGATCCACGTGATCATGTTACTGCTTTTACTATAGGAGTAAAAGGCAACGATTTGACTAAACAAGAAATTGAATCAGTACTAGTCAAGAAGTTCGGAGAGACACTCACCAAAGGAGCACTAACATGGTATTCTCTTCTACCCGAAAATTCTACTGATTCTTTTGCTGAGCTTGCAGATTATTTTATAAAAGCACATTCTGGTGCACAAAAAGTCAAAAAAAGAATTGAAGACATATTCAAGATAAAACAAGGAGACGGGAGTTGCTCCGAGAATTTTTAGACAGGTTTCAACGAGAAAGAATGCTGCTACCAAGGGTACCTGAAAATTGGGCAGCAATGGCGTTTTCAAGCAGCTTAAATGACAGAAGCTCAGAAGCCACGGGAAGACTCAAGGAAAGCTTGAGAGAATTCTCAGCCACAACATGGAAATATGTCTATAACAGGTACAGTACCAAGCTACGAATAGAAGAAGACACCATTGCTCAATCAAAATCTGAAGATTGAACCAGTTCTAGGCGCTCCAAACCAGAAAGGAGAACAGGTAAGAACAGGTATGATCCATATATGGGACCTTCAGGACGAGAATCTCATTCCAGGTATGAAAACACACGGTCGGAATATAGACCGTCAAATAGAGATACGAACTCATCCTCCTCAAGATCTAGAAAAGATCGGGAGGAATGGAACAGAGGTAATGCAAGAGTTGGAGACTACAACTTCAATGTAAGTACTTCTGAATTAATAACCGTACTGAGAAACATGGGCGATAAAGTTTGATGGCCCAAAGAAATGAGGTCGAATCCAAATAGAAGGAATCTAGACTTCTGGTGCGAATTCTATAACGATCATGGACACAGAACAAAGATTGCAGATTGTTGCAAGGTAAGGTAGAACAATTATTAAAACATGGCTATCTAACAGAACTGTTTAGTGAAAAAGGAAAATAGGCATATATGAAGAATAGGCAAGAGCCCTCGAAACCACCATCTCTAAAGAGAACAGTGAATGTGATACACGGGGGAGAGGAGGTGAACGGAGTAGTTTGCAAAAGAACAACAAAATTCAAAATTACGCACGAGAAGCGGGTTCGTGAAGACATGGAAGCAGACAATATAACACTCGACAATGCAGATGGAAACGGATTGGTGCTTCCTCATAACGGCGATCTGGTAATATCTCTACTCATACATGACACCAATGTAAAAAGAGTGTTGATTGATCCAGGTAGCTCAGTCAACATCATTTTGTTGAGAGTTGTGGAAGAAATGCTAATGGAGGATCGAGTAATCCCAAAAGCACGAGCCTTATCTGGGTTCGACAACTTTACGGTCATAACAAAAGGAAAAATTGAGCTTAGTACCTATGTAGAAGGAGTAATCAAAAATACGAAATTTCAAGTCATTGACACCATATGGCTTACAACGTAATCATGGGGAGACCATGGATCCATGAAATTGAAGAAATACCATCTACTTTACACCAAGTAATAAAATTCCCTTCCAAATGGGGAATTCAACATATTCGAGGCGATCAGCAGAACTCAAGGAATATAAATTCAGTAGTACACTCAAACAAAAAAGAGGTAGCGGAAGAGTCAAAAAACGGGGGAATCGCCCAATTAGGTACGGAAGAAGAAATTGGAACCCAAATAGGTACGGAAGAAGGAAGCCACGAGAAGGTGAACCAAATCACCACAGAGGCAACATCAACACATACAAACATGGATTCCAGACGCGATGTCATTCAGGAGCCAGCAGAGGACGAGCATATTAAAACAACTATTGAGGAGCTCGAAGCTATCCCACTGTTCGAGCAGGAGCCTGAGCAAAAAGTTCATATAGGCACGAGGCTAATCCCCATAAGAAGAGGTAAGTTAATTGAATATTTAAAAGCTAACTCAGATTGTTTCGCTTGGTCCTATTCAGATATGACAGGTATACCTCCGGAAGTGATGACTCATAAACTAAATGAAGATCCATCCTTCGTGCCTGTCGAGCAAAAGAAAATAAAGCAAGGAGCATTCAAGAACCAAGTGATCGATGAAGAGGTACAAAAACTCTTGAAAATTGGTTCAATACGCGAGGTAAAATATCCTAATTGGTTAGTTAATATTGTTGTGGTACCCAAGAAGAATGGTAAATGGAGAGTATCCGTAGATTTAACAGATTTAAATAAAGCATGCCCCCAAAGACTCCTTTCCATTATCACACATAAATCAAATGATTGATGCCACTGCAGGTCATCAATTGTTGAGCTTTCTAGATGCATATTCTGGTTATAATCAGATAAAAATGGATCCCTCAGACGAGTAAAAAACTTTCTTTATTACAAACAGGGGGTCTTATTGTTACAAAGTCATGCATTTTGGCCTGAAAAATGCTGGAGCCACGTATTAAAGGCTAGTGACCAAGATGTTCCAGGAACATCTGGGGAAAACAATGAAAGTATACATTGATGACATGCTGGTAAAATCAACTCAAGCGGAAGATCATTTCCATCATCTTTCAATCACCTTCGAAATCATGCACAGGTATAACATGAAACTAAATCCAGAAAAATGCGCCTTTGGCGTTGAATCGGGTAAGTTTTTGGGTTTCCTTGTATCAAATAGGGGTATAGAAGTAAACCTCGCTCATATTAAAGCTATTGATGAAATACCTAATATACTTACAAGCAAAAAAGAAGTTCAAAAACTAACAGGAAGAATTGCAGCCTTAGGAAGATTTATTTCCAGGTCTTCGGAGAAGAGTTTTAATTTTTTTTTAGTTCTAAAAAAGCAGAATCAGTTCGAATGGACTGAAGAATGCCAACATGCTCTTAAAGATCTGAAGGCCTATCTATCAAAACCCATGCTGTTATCTAAACCAAAAGAGGGGGAGAGGCTGTATGTTTATCTTGCCGTAGCAGAAATTACCGTAAGTGCAGTACTGATAAAAGAAGACAGAGGTAAACAATCTCCGATTTATTATGTAAGCAAGTCTTTATTAGATACTGAAACTAGATATCCTCATCTAGAAAAATTAGCCTTAGCTTTAATCATGGCAGTTAGGAAGTTGAGACCATGCTTTCAATGTCACCCAATCACTGTTGTGACCTCGTATCCACTAAGAAATATTTTTCATAAACAAGAATTATCAGGGAGATTAGCTAAAGGTGCAATAGAATTAAGCGAACATGGCATAATATATCAGCCTAGGACTGCAATAAAGTCTCAGATTTTAGCTGATTTCGTCGCTGATTTTAATACTAGCATAATCCTAAAGTGGAAAAAGAGTTATAACTCTTCAACGAGGCTAATCCAGGAATTTGGACCCTATTTACTGAGGCTCTTCTAACATAAAAGGAGCCTACTTGGGAATTGTTTTAATACCACATGCGGGTGGAAAGATACGGCAAACCATTAAATGTTATCCCATAACTAACAATGAAGCAAAGTACGAAGCTTTCATTGCAGGGCTTGAACTAGCACGAGAACTCTCAATCGAGCAAATCGTGATCAATAGTGACTCTCAACTAGTGGTAAACCAGATGCATGACACTTATACCGCAAGAGACGCTCGGATGCAACAATATCTGGAAAAGGTACGAGACTTAGCAAGGCAATTCCAGTCATGGAAAGTTACGCAAATACCCAGAGAGGAGAATGCAGAAGCGGATGCATTAGCTAACCTCGCAGCAATTGCAGACGTAACAAATAAAGACAATGCAATTGTCATACACCTATTTCATTCAGCAATCGACCAGGACAAAAATGAGGTAACATTTAACAATTTAACCTGGGATTGGAGAAACGAAATTGTAAACCTTTTGCAAAACGGCACCGTGCCTGAAGATAGAAAAGCAGCTCAAGCACTTCGCCGAAAAGCTGCACGGTACTGCCTAGTTCGTGAAACTTTATACCGTAAAATGTTTGGAGGTCCCCTAGAAAAGTGCCTTGGACCCAATCAAACGGAGTACGTGATGAAGGAATTATACGAAGGACACTGCGGAAACCATGCATGAGCAAGATCCTTAGTCAAAACCCTAATCAGAGCAGGGTACTATTGGCCTAAAATGGAGGAAGATGCTGAGTGATTCGTAGCTAAATGCGACAAATGTCAGCGATATGCCAACAATATGCACCGGCCAGAAGAATTACTCCACCCAGTGGTGTCGCCATGTCCATTCATGAAATGGGGCATGGATATAGTGGGACCCCTTCCCCCCAGCTAAAGGAAAGGTACGGTTCTTACTCGTATTAATTGATTATTTCACAAAATGGGTGGAGGAAGACGTTTTTAAACAGGTACAAGAGAAAGAAGTGAAAAGCTTCATATGGCGATACATAATATGCCTCTTTGGAATACCAAAGGAGATCGTATGTGACAATGGCCCACAATTCATATGCTCACAAATCACAGAATTCTTTTAAAGCTGGCAAATCAAGAGAATCACTTCATCACCATATCACCCCGTGGCTAATGGGCAAGCCGAGTCAACAAACAAAGTCATTGTCAACAACTTAAAGAAATAGTTGAAAAACGCCAAAGGAAACTGGCCCGACGAGCTACCAGCAATATTATGGGCTTACAGAACTACTGCAAGTAGCCACGGGAGAAACTCCATTCGCGCTTGTCTACGGTTCAGAAGCATTAATACCAGTGGAAATCGGCGAACCAAGCACGAGATTCACAATGGCAATGGAAGAAACAAACAACAACGAGTTAAGGATAAATCTGGATTTGCTCGAGCAAAGAAGAGAAGTTGCACTAATACGTATGGAAGACAAAAAACAAATTATAGAGCGATATTACAATAGAAAAGCTCACCTAAGATATTTTAAAATTGGGGACTTCGTTCTTAAAAAAATTTTCCAATCAACAAAGGAAGCTGGTGCAGGAAAGCTAAATCCAAACTGGGAAGGGCCTTACAAAGTTCGTGGAATTGCTGGAAAAGGCGCTTACAATCTGGAAACTATCGACGGCAGAATCTTACCAACCAGTTGGAATGTTGTTAATTTGAAGAAGTATTACTTCTGAAGTAAAGGGAATACCCCCGGTCAGGTATCATTACCTTCGATTTTACTTTTATACAATTAAAGTTATACTAACCATTTTAGATGATAGGCAAAAAGCTAACCATCACCCGATGATGATATTAGACCTGCATAGACACGGGGAAGTAACTGAATTCCCGGTCTAGGGTTAAAACTTTCTGATGGACGTTTTTAAAGGGTTAAGCAGTCATCATCTAAACTATATACCTTCGAGTCCCGTATGTTTTTCCTTTTCGGAAAAAGGAACACAAGGAAGGAATAGTCAAGTGCTCGAGATTTCATTCTTCAAATCTCAAACACTTGGGGGACTATACAGTATGGAAGGCAAAGAAGACTATCAAAAAGTCAAAGCTCAAGCCTGAAGATCCATCTTCCCAACAAGTCACGTACTATGAGCAAAATCAAAGAGCCAAAGACAAAAAACACAAAGCCTGATTCAAAAACCTTAAAAAAAACATATTCGTAAATGTAAATGATTGTTTAGGTTAAGGGCAGAATATTAGATACCGATAAAAATGCACATCCTTGTACTTAGTCAAAAACTGTTATAAATGAAAACAGTTACGGATGAAGCAACATCCTTGTACTTATTCAAAAACTGTTGTAAATAAAAGCAGTTACGGATGAGAAAAACATTATCCTTGTATATTTATTCAAAAAATGTTATAAATAAAAACAGTTATACCCTTGTATTAATTCGAAAAAGCAGTTACAAAAGAAAAAACAGTTACGAGTACAAGTTTATACCAAATCTATTGTAAGAAAAACAGTTGCAAATGAGTTATGGACGATATACAAACACATGTAAAATGTTACGAAAGTTCGAAACAATACAAAGACTTTCTTAAATACATTGTCAAAGAAAAACATGTGAAATTCGTATCTCTCTTTTTTTACATTTACACCATTATGAAGTTGAGACATCTTCTTCATTAAGTGTCGATCAAAAAAGGTCCCTCTTTTATAAATCGTGCCTATTACGAAAAGGTACAAAAAATATAAGCATTTTTTAAAATACAAAATCTAAAATTCAGAGGTAAACCAAAAAACCTCAAAAATAAAGCATGCAAAGATTTAAGAGTGAAAACAAAAACTCAAAAGAGTCGAAAGTCATGCCAATACTACATTTAATATATAGTGGCAAAAAACTAAGTATTAACTTAGTCTAAGCCTAAATTGTTTAGACAAAATTTTCCCCTAAATTGTCAGTTGGGGACTTACAAAGGACCGAACTTTACCCCCAATAGGACTGGGGGTAACCACCATTGTTCCAAATAAAAAAAAAGGGACCAAGTTCCATAAACTCTTTCACTAGATGTGGGGTTATCTTCGCTTACAGGAGGAGCGGCTTGAGATGGCGAGGCTTGTGCAATAGCTTCATCAGGGACCTCAACTTCAAGTGATGAGAAATTCTGACTCTACCGAGACTTTTCAATCGTCTCTTTGGTTTTGGCAATTTCAGCTTCCACGTCAAAATTCTCTTGGCCCATTTCCGTCACTGTGTCAAGTCGGGCATTAAAATAAGCCCAACTAACCTCGACAATTGCTTTGTCCTCAAGATATTCGTAGTCTTTCTCCCATTGTTCAGCTTCAGCTCTTAGCTCATCCCTCTCAGCCACGACAGCATCATGAGAAGCCTGCAAAGGAGTAAGGGATCTTTCCAGAAACTGGACCTTATCCGAAGATTTACGGAGGTCTTCTTGGGTCTGGGTGAGCAATTGTACAAGTTCACCAGAGTATGCCTCATTCTAATCCAACAAAGCCTTCAGGCTCCTAATCTCTTCGGTGGCATGGGAAAGCTGCTCCGCAAAGGAAGACTCTAAGATGCTTTTATCCTTACCTGCCTGATTTGAAGATGCCTTCTCTATGGCCAGTTCCACTGCAATAACTCTAATCTGCTGTTCCAAGGTACATTTCTCCTCCTTCATTGCCTCCATATCAAGTTGTAGATTCTCGTACTGCTCCCTCCAATTGTCAGCCTCGGTATGGAAGTCATTTGTTGATTGCTCCATTTGAATGACTCTCTTCATTAATTCTGTGCTTATAAGGTTAATCTGCATAAAATGATAAGTTAGATACGGTAAAAGAAAGTATAATACATACATATGAAGAAGGAACAAGTTTTACCTTTAAGGATGAGTGCACAATCTCGTCCATCCAAGTTAAGGAGCTATGACTTTCCAACTTAAACTTCTCAACCGGGCCTATCAAGGGCTTTAACCATACATCAGCCTAACCCGACTTTTTCAAGAGGCTGCCTCCCGTAGGAACCTCTACTGTAACTTGCTTCATCACCCCCCTGCTGGAAGACCCTCCTTTAACAGCAAAAGGCACGGAAGTGGGGGCGGGTGAAGGAGTCACGGGTGGAGTAGGCCGAGGAGCAGAAACATCAACGGGAGTAATAAATAAAAGTTCCACAGGAGCAGGTGGAGGTAAAATAGCAAGAGGAGATTCTTCGGAAACTGTACCAAAACCTTGCTGGAACAGGTGATCAATGGACTCACGAACATGAGAGGAAGTTGCATCTTCAGGAGCGGAAGGATCTGATTCAGGTACGGGAGGATCAACAACGGGCGCAGATTCATCGTCAGAGACGACCCTTCTCCTACGTGACCTATTTATTAGCGAACCCTCCTATTGTTACTCTTCATCCTCCAAGGTCCGGGACCTACTTGCCTTCCTTTTCGACGAGGAGGAGCCAACAATGATTTCCTGAGCCTTAGCCAAGGTTAGCTTTGAAGCGGACATAGCCGCAACAGAAATTCCACGAGCAGGAAACCCTACCAAATGAAAGGGATCAGAAAAAGCTCAAAAAGGGAAGAAGTAAAAAGAAAAACCCTCACTTACCATGGGTTTTCACCTTCCAACCAAACCTCGAAGAGAGGTACTTCCAAGAACGTTCTTCTGAAGGAGCGATTAACAAAAGTTTTTCTACCCAATCACGAAAACCGGAGACATTCTCAACGGTTCCCATGGTTGCTGCAAAAGGAGAAGAAACAGTCACGGTACTGAAAGTTCATCAAAAGTGAAGAAAAGGAAAGTGAGAAAAACTGTACTCACATGCAAAGTTCCACTTCTCAGGGAAGGGGAGATTTTCTTCACCTACTAAACCTGCAGTAGGGACAACAACATACCGGACATACCACCCTCTATCTTTGTCATTATCTGGAGTAACTAACACCCTTTTACTCCTAGCCGCGAGAGTAAACGCTCCTTGGCGGAACAACATCGGAGAATAGAGGTGAATAAGATGATGAAAAGTAAAGGGTACGGAAGATAAATTGGCCAAATACCTAAGGCACGCGACTACTCGCCAAATAAGAGGACCGACTTGTCCCATACAAACTTTGAAGAATCGACAAAACTCAATGATAACAGGGTCGATGGGAGGCTTGAATCCTAATGTGAAGGGATAAGTATAGACATAAGAATATCCAGTCTTGTAAGAGGTTATTCTTTGATTATCGTTGTGAACACCAATAGGAAAATCAGGCTTCCAATAACAATCCATGCGTACAAGAGACACTAAGCCCTCTGTTATTTGGGTAGGATAAAGGTCAACACAATTATGTGATGACATTGAAGAAAGCTACTCACTCATGGCTTGACTATCCTTGGCAAAAGAAAACTCCGCATGAACAATCTCATCGACTCTCGGTTCACGAAGCAGTTTATTCTGTTCTCTACTCTTTGATGAAGATCTAGAAGCCCTATCCCTCGAAGAAGACGAAGGAGTGTTAGACCTAGAAGATGGCGGGGGAGAAGAATTAGAAGAAGAACCCCTAAAAGGAGTAGAATTTAAGCTCCTAAGTCTACCTCCCCTCCTACTCCGTGTTGGAGCAGAAGAAGGAGTCAGTTCATCTACGATGATGACCTTTTTAGATTGTTGGTTTGAAGAATACATATTTACAAAGATGAAGAATTTACAAATAAAGAAAGAAGGTTAGAAGTTTTCCGTGAAAGTAAAGAAAGGAAAAGGGGTATTTATACTCAAAGGAAACCGTCAAAAAATGGAAAAACAGTGATGTGAAAGTCATAATTGAAGTTGTCACTTCGAGACTGATGCAGCCGCAAAAAGCCCTAAAAGGCACTGAATAATTGCAGAACCAATCCAGGAAAGCTATGTGGCACGAGCATTAAATGGAAGTGACAAACGACGCATACATTCAGAGACGGATGAAATGGAACGAGTGAAGCGGCGGAAAAATGTTCCCGCCATAAATGAGTATCCACTTACCAAATATTAATCGATAAATAAATGGTAAATGGGGGGACTATCTTTATTGGTAAAAATAAGCTTCACACGTGTAATACTTATGATGACTCTGCAATCTATGTGGAGCAATGACAACATGAAAACTGGACGAGACTTTATGAATAGGTACGGGATAAAAAGGAATGGAACAGTATACCCACGGGGTAATCAGATACGAGAATCTCAACCTAATTAAAAAGGCGAAGAGACACGATCAGAATGAATCAAGACGGAATAAAGGGCAGATTCGGGGATCTTCAATTAATGAGCCAAAACATTACATAATCTTCACACAACAATTACGATTAATCATTGTAACATTACATTAATGCCATTATTAGCATTAATGCTCAATCACTGAAAAGAGTAGACGTTATATTAAGAAATTCCTTATAAAAGGGAGTAAAATATAACTTGTAAGGACATGTTCGAACCACTATTGAAATATACTTACTTTTACGCATCTTTCTGCTTTCTATTTACGAATTTACTTACAATTATTAGCATATTCTTTGGTTATTAGAAACCCGTGTTCTTCTTAAAATAGCTTTGGCAGAGAATCTAATTCTTTGGTTAAACATCATTACATTCTCCCCCTCTTAAACAAACGTTCGTCCTCGAACGTGCCAAGATTCGCCTCGAACTCATCCAATCACTGAATGCTCACATCCAAAATACACCCGCGGGTGATCCCACGTCACCCCAATCTACATAATCCCGACGACACCTTGTCAACTGCTATTTAGCCTTTCTACTAACAATGATAAGCCTCAGACCTCAAATTCTCACCTTATCTTCATTTCCACAAGACCCGATTCTAAATCCATATACGATATCAGTCTCAACCAGCTACATCAACTCATGCTTACAACCACAAGGTACGACCACACAACATAACACACCACATATGGGTTTTTACTAACACTTCTGATCACAATAGCTGCCCGAAATCGACTCAGCACCGACAATTAGCCTCATATCCGATAGAACTCTATTTCAAACCTCCATCACACTGATAATAATGCAATAAACACGAGGACCTCATACTTTGACACCCGAATCACCAAGCCACAACTAACACCACCGGGCACACATCCCGCAAGCTAAAACTCAAGGAGCGTAGAACGAAAATGACTGAATACGAAAAGAAAACACATAAGGAAACTATCAAACAATCTCGACAGGCACAACTCTCTATCAATCCTAACCTACAAAACAGTATAACAAGGAAAGATTAAAAGCATATAAACGAATCACAGGGATCCCGTCCAGATATAACTTCTATCACGGTACACAGCCCGGTTCAAACACTTCAAATCACACGAAATCACGAGGGTTTCACCCTCAACTCTAAATCACAAATAGGATATATATATATATATATATTCCACCAACTGGAACTTTTCACTAGATCACTTTCTTCAACAAAATTACAACATGTGCTGGCCCCCACACCAATGGAGCATAATAATCACAGCTCGTAACCATTATACTTAGGAATCACATCAAGCCTACCGTACCGGACAACAAGAATTTACTACTAGTCTTATATCTCTCAATAATGAATAGAAACAAACAATAGACATGGGCTACCACTCACAGAATCTCCCAACATGAGCAAACACGAAAATAGAGTGCAAAGCATGTAACTCACTCATAAACGAAACAACTAATGAGGGAACTCGTCCCGACCAACAGAGCTATAATGAATTACAAATGGTGCCCCTTTGTAACAAATCAAAACATACATGTACTATAACATCTGGCACAACGATCCCCAGCCTACTATACGAAACACATCAACGGGCGGGCTGAGCCTCCCCCTCTTGGGCGCCCTCTACTCACCTGAATGCCCTGCTGTAACACATCTGCCCGGAGCCTAGGACAATCTCTCACCCCGTGGCTGATATCTCCATACTCAAAACAACCTATCTACTGACGTGGCTGTGGAAACTGTGCGGTACGAGTACTCTGAGACCCATGAGTACCTGAAACTTCATGTGAAGCCGGTAATGCAAATTGAACTGGCTGACCCACAAAAACTCTACCGTGTCGTACCCTGCCTCCATAATAAGGACCAATAGATCTCTCTGACCTACGAGTGTGAACAACTAATTTTTGACCACATCCAAATTCTATTCTATTTTTGGTGTAAATATTTTGTTTAGGTCTAATCTTAATACTTTAAATTTTTATCTTACTCTTCCAAGATTTTATTAAGAAAATGAAAAACTACAAAAATATTCACAATCTTAGAATATAAGATTTGTTCATATGTTTAAATAGAAGAAGATTTATGTATCGATGCCTTCTTGCTTAACTGCTTTGGTATTTTACACAAGTTTTCTTATCATCATGAGTTTGCTTAGTTCAATAGGATCATAATTTGATTATTTTAAAAGGAAGATGAAACTGTTTTGAGGTTTAATTGAAAGAAGAATGTACTTTGGTTTAATACTTTAGTCAGTAATATTGGTTTTGGATGACTACACATTTTATTCTTTTTTTTACCTTGCTTCAAAATTAAAGGTTTATGTTTGTTTATATCAAATTTTCAGATTGTATAGTGTTATGGATATTAGATAATTTGTTGAAAGTGTCAAACCCATACGTGAGTCAATCTTGATTAGAAATAATTTAACAAACAAAGATGCTATAGCTAGAAATAAGATACAAGGGTATATGAGTTTTAGAATTTGTTTCATGATTAGGACTGTGATGAGAACGCTTAGTTATCTTAAGTTGAAATGGGCATACCATAGTTTGCTCGGTAAAAATAAAAAAATTACGTTAAGTTACGAAAAATTTATGCTAACATTTACTGTTTTGGTACAAATATGTTTTAGATGATATTTTTAATTAATTGTTGTGTTATGTATTTATCTACTAGATATTTTCTTTTCTTTTTGTCTTTTTTTGTTAAACTTTTTTTTTGTTGTGTTTTATCTATAATTGTTTTAATAAATATCTAGGGTAGAGTAGTAAGAACTTATTGAGTTATAAATAATTCAAAGTAACCTCTTAATAATTCTAGCAATAAAGCCATACATTTCTTCCATCATTCTATACCCATAAACCACGACCTTCACAATAAATCTCATATTAGCTTAGAAAAAAATAACTCATAGTTACTAGTATGCTTTAGGTGCGTATCAATTAATCAATAAAATGATTATGTACACGTTCGCGTGACATAGTTATAATTTTCCAAATTAAAGGCAAAGTATGCGTTCGCGCAATTTTGACAAAATAATTTTAATAATAATTAAGTGTTATTAGTTGTGTACACGTACGCGTGACATGACTTTGACACACCAAATAAAACGAGTACACGTACGTGTGACCCGTTTCGAGATAATTCCATAATCACAAATAATCAGGCAATTAAAAGAGGTTAAAAGAATAAATGCACATAGGTTTAAAAAATAAGTAATCAAAACAATTTAATTAATCCATGTATGATTAAAGCGACCGTGCTAAAATCACGGAATTCGGGAATGTCTAACACCTTCTCCTGGATTAACAGAATTTCTTACCCGGTATTCTGCTTTCGCAGACTTTAAAACAAAGTCAAATTTTCCTCGATTTGGGATTTTAAAATAAATCGGTGACTTGGGACACCAAAAATTATCCCAAGTGGCGACTTTTTAATTAATTAAAATAATCTCATTTCGATTAATGTCACTTTAATTGGGAAAAAAAACTCCCCATATTCCCCCTATCGGGAAAAAGGAGGTGTGACAGCTCTGGCGACTCTGCTGGGGACATTAGAACCTAGAATCTCTGGTTCAGGGTTTAAGAATTCGAGCTTATTAATGTGATTTTACTTGGGTTTGTTAATTTTGATATTACTGTATTTTGTGCGCTCAATGTGATAAATATTATTTATTTACCGCTTTGATATTTATTTGAACTGTATTTAAACTGCCTTCTTACGCCTCCTTTCTGAGTCTTCTAAAAATGGGTGCACATGTTCGCGTGGCCCGCCTTTCTGTTAGAGGTCATACCAAGTAAGAAATACGGGGATGGGCTAGCCACTAGGCCGGATAACCTTTCATGCTACCGGTACGTCGCTCCTACCGCGACTCGAGTTGTCCGCTCGGGTAGCCAAGGTCTAGAACAAAACCTCAGGTTTAACCCTAGAATTACAAAATCTCATGCCGGATCTAGTAGGAACGAATATCTGCAACATGTGCATTTTGAATTAGGGGACTCAACACAGGGGTTGGGTCCGTCTAGGACAGGTGTACCCGAAACAAAAAGACCATCCTGATGCATCCTACTTGCTATATGTGCATTATTTGTCTCGGTTTGTTGTTGACGGGCTATAGAAAGAAAGAAAAACAATAGAAAAAACAAGAGTGAGGAAACATAGAAATTTACCAGTGTTAAAAAAACCTGATATTTGAAAAATGCCTCGGAACTCTGCCAAAATTTTTCGGAAAAATGAAGGATTTCAAAATAATTGAAAATGAGGAGAAATAGAATTTTAAAATAATTGAAAATGAGGGGAAAAAGAATTTCAAAATAAGTCAAAATCATTTTTCTTTAGTTATGTCAAAACTATTACGAACTACGCGGGTCTGATTCTCACCGGATGTGAGATACGTAGGCAACCTCCATAGGGTTCGGCCCCATTTTAAAAAAAAACTTTAAAAAAACAAAAAAGGGAAGTGTGTCTAGTTTTTATTTTTTTTATTTTTTATTATTATTATTATTATTATTATTATTTTCTCTCTCTCTCTCTCTTAATAAAAAATAAATAAACAAACCCAATTTCGGTTAATCCCCAACTGTTTTTGTCGGAATAGCCTTAGAACGTCTTCAGGATTGTCGAAGGGTTGTTCTCGCAAGAACAGACATGTCTGTCAATTGGCATTACTTTTACCATCATGTCCATCCCCGACCCTAAAGCTATCTTTGGAAGTACGAAGGGGCCACAATTGCAAAAATAGCCTCCCTTTCTCATTGATTTTTCTTAAATTGAGTTATTTACAAAATATTGTTTTGCAAAAAGAGTGCATTGATTCTGTCTGTTGAGACTAGTGTCAACACTAACCTTAACCACCCACAGGTACAAAATGAGCACTGTCCAGAACACACCGTTCACGACTGTAGACGAGGCTCCACTTCAGCTTCAGCTGTGGTGGTATGACTTAGGGGAAGATAGTCAGAAATGGGTCACCAAGCACCTCGGAGCCCTCACAGATATTATGAAAGTTAAACGACAAGATGATTTGATTGAGGCACTAGTGACTTTTTGGGACCCTGTTCACAATGTCTTCCGCTTCTCTGATTTTGAGCTTACTCCCACTTTAGAAGAGATAGCTGGATATTCCGGTTTTGGCAAGGATTTGAGAAAACAGAAGCTCATATTCCCGAAAGCTCCCTCTGTACACCGATTCTTCAATCTTCTGAACATCAGTAATCAAATCAGAAAGACCAATATAGTCAAAGGGTGTTGCTCTTTCTACTTCTTGTATTCTAGGTTCGGGCAGCCAAATGGGTTTGAAATTCATGAAAAAGGCCTAACCAACAAGCAGGACAAGGACACATGACAGATTCACCTCGCTTTGCCTTCATAGTGGCTTTTCTAGGAGTCATGGTCTTCCCAAACAAAGAGCGGACAATTGATATTCGCATAGCCAGGGTCGTACATGTCCTCACTACCAAAGAACATCATACTCTTGCCCCGATCATTCTATTAGACATTTATCGGGCGTTGACTTTGTGTAAGTCCGGGACAAAATTCTTCGAAGGGTGCAATATTTTGTTGCAAATGTGGTTGATTGAACATCTCCGACATCACCCCAAGTTCATGCGGTATGGTCCGAGCAAGGATAATTTCATTAAGAATTACGATTAAAGAATAAAATATTATAACTCTCCAGAAGGGGTGGAATCTAGGATATCCCACCTAAGATCTTTAAATGCAAGTCAAATTGAATGGACTTTGGGATGGCTCCCGGTAAGAGAGGTGATACACATGTCGGCCCTAAAGAGTTATTTGTTGTTATTGGGTTTGAGAAGTGTCCATCCATATGCGCCACAGAGAGTCCTAAGGCAGCTAGGAAGGTACCAAGTGGTGCCTGACAATGAAGATTTGAGTGTGCAACTGATTGAGCTACACCCCGAAGCCCCACTCCCTGAGGCTTTAATCCAACAAATTTGGAATGGTTGCCGCTACTTGAAAGATGATACCCAAGTGCCACATCCTGCGAAAGGTGAGATAGATCCGGGTTATGCTAAGTGGTTTGAGAAGAGATCTCGCGTGGATGATGAGTGAGAACCCGATGTCACGACCCAAAATCCAACACAGGTCGTGATGGAGCCCAACACCGGAGTCAGGCAAGCCAACAATTGTTTACTAGCGAGGTTACCCTTATTTGACATACCAACCCCACACTTACAAAAATTTTAAACTTTGATCATTTAAATAAAAGTGGAAACATTAACCAATTTAAATAATACAGCTGAAATGATCGTGATCCAATATATACAGTCCCAAAATAAGAGCCTAGAATGTGCATGCCAGGAACTAGTGTCACAAGTCAATAGGCAATCTAGTAGAATATACAAAAGATGATACAAGATGTACTGCTATCTGAAAGGATGTAGACAGAAATAAACAAAAGATAACTCCATAGCACAGCTGATAATCGCCTATAGGGAGGCAGCTCACCGTGGAGTCAGGTCCAGAATATATGTCAAGCTCCGGTCGGATAACCTGATGCACCAGCCTCAGAACGTATACAATTAAGTACATAAGCATAGTATGAGTACATAAACAGATATGTACCCAGTGAGTATCCTGCCTAACCTCGAAGAAGTAGTGACGAGAGGTCGACGTGATACTTACTAGGGTCAGACAATGTGGAATGAGTACAGGCTAACCAGTAGTAGCAGTAATGAACAGTAATAAGGAAATGAGCATCAAATAACAATCACTAGTACCCTCGTGCCATCCTTTTTCCATGGAATACAAGCTATTTAACCTTCATTCTTTTCACGAAACCAACAGTTGCAATTACAGGGCTTCTCACAAATTACCAAAACATATAACAGGCTATGAGCGTACGGTCATTACGATGTGAAAAGTAAATGTGCATGCCGAGGGTCGAACGGCCCGAACAATAGATGCATCTATCTACCCTGCTCGCGAATCGAACATGCGGCACGGTTAATATAATACCAAGACCACCCCCACTCGCGAATCATACCTGCGACTCGGGTTAATATAATGTTAGGGCTACCCCGCTCGCGAATCATCCATGCGACTCGGGTTCCCATATAAATTCATGATTAGTAGGAGATTTCCAGATATTTTAGCGGGGAACATACTAACCGTGTGAGAATTTTAGAGATATCAACTTCAAACATAACCCCTTAGGCCTTCACATGTGGGATTCGAGGACATTAGGCTACTTAATCTATATACAAGATCACAGATACAACACATAGAGCATGTTTATGAGTCCTAAACTACCCGACAAGGCATAATAGTAATTGCGCACGAACTCTCGTCACTTCGTGCGTACGCAGCCCCCGCAAATAAGGACAAAACCACTACCCAATTCTTGATTTTTCACTAATTTAGGTAGTTAATTTAGTTTATAATCCATGCATGAAGCTAATATTAGAGTAGGTTTTACTTACCTTAAATGACCAGGTCGTTTGCCCCTCAACAATGGTGGAAATCGCCCCAAAGAAGAAGAAGAAGATGAGAAAAATGTGTTAAGACCCGTGTATAAAAATACACTGTCTGGATAGCATTTTTGCACCTGCGGCTCGAGGACCACACCTGCGGTCTCGCACCTGCGAGCAAAGGCTCGCACATGCAGAAATGGACTGGGGAGCTTGGGCCCGCACCTGCGGAGTGGAGACCGCACATGCGGCTCCGCTCATGAGGAAATTTGTCCGCACCTGCATGAATTGGCCAGACCACTGGGGGTCGCACCTGCGAGGCTGGGACCGCAGGAGCGGTCCCTCACCTGCGATTGGTCAACCGCACCTGCGGTCACACCAGAACAAGTGGACCAACAACTGTTTCAGCTGGTTGTTGGCCTCGTGTGGTGTTCGAGAGGCACCTGGACCCACCCGAGCCCCCGTCCAAATATACCAACAAGTCCAAAGTCATAATACGGACTCGCTCGAGCCTTCGGAACACCCAAAGCAACGCTAAAACTCAAAATCACACCTCAAAACCCTAAGAACCAAACTTAGGAACTTTTAAGTTTTCTAGACTTCGCTAACAACGCACCGAACTGGCCTATACAACTCGGAATGACACCAAGTTTTGCAGGCAAGTCATAATTAACATAACGGAACTATTCCCGGTCTCGGAATTCCGTTTGGACCTCGATAACACAAAACACGTCCCAAACCAAAATAGGAACTTAAGGAACTTCTTATTTCAATATTGGGCGCCGAAATTCCCCTGGGTCATCAGAAACCCATTCCGAACATATGCCCAGGTCCAAAATCATCACACGAAGCTATCAAAACCGACGAAACTCGATTCCGAGGTCGTTTACCCAAATTGTTGACCGAAGTCAAACTTGGCCTTAAAGGCCAACCTTAAGGAACCAATTGTTCCTATAGCACTCTAAACACCTCCGAATCCCGGACCACCAGTTACCGCAAGTCATAAATCATAATAAGCCGCTATGAGAAGTTTCATTTTGGGGAACAAGGTCCGATAACGCAAAACTATCGGCCGGGTCGTTACATTCTCCACCTCTTAAACAAACTTTCATCCTCGAACGGGTTTAGAATCATACCTGAAGTGCTGAATAAGTGTGGATTTGCTCCGCATGTCCTCCTCGGACTCCCAGGTCACCTCCTCAACTAGTTGGCCCTTCCATTGGACCTTTACGGCAGAAACTCTCTTGGACCTCAACTGGCAGTCCTGCCTATCAATAATAGCAACTGACTCCTCCTCATAGCCCAACCTCTCATCCAACTGAATAGTGTTGAAATCAACCACGTGAGAGAAGTGGGCGTGGTACCTCCGGAGCATGGATACATGAAAAACTGGATGAAGTCCTGATAAACTGGGAGGCAAGGCCAACTCATAAGCAACCTCCCCAACTCGCTTCAACACCTCGAATGGACCTATAAATCTCGGGCTTAGCTTTACCTTCTTCCCAAACCTCATAATACCTTTCATAGGCGAGACTTTCAACAGGACCCTATCTTCTTCCATAAATGATACATAACGCGCCCTCTGATCCGCGTAACTCTTCTGTCTGGACTATGCTGTACGGAGCCTCTCCTGAATCAACTTCACTTTCTCCAAGGCATCCCTCACCAGGTCGATTCCATATAACTTAGCCTCACCAGGATCAAACCACCCGATAGGAGAATGGCATCGCCGACCATACAAAGCCTCAAATGGTGCCATCTCAATGCTGGATTGATCACTATTATTGTAAGCAAACTCGGCCAAAGGCAAGAACTAGTCCCACTGACCTCCGAAATCAATCACACATGCCCTGAGCATGTCCTCCAATATCTGAACTGTATGCTCCGACTGACCATTGGTCTGAGGGTGAAATTTTGTGCTGAGGTCTATCTGGGTGCCCATCTCACTATGCAATGCTCTCCATAAGTGTGAGGTAAAATGAGGACCTCGATCTAATATAATGGATACCGGCACACCATGCAACCGGACTATCTCCCGAATGTAGATCTGGGCCAACCTATCAGAAGTATATGTAGTAGCTACAGGAATGAAATGTGCCGATTTGGTCAATCTATCCACGATAACCCAAACCGCGTCAACCTTTCGCAAAGTCCGAGGCAACCCAACCACAAAGTCCATAGTGATGCGCTCCCATTTCCACTCAGGAATGGGCATCTACTGAAGTGGGCCTCCTGGCCTCTGGTGCTCATACTTAACCTGCTGGAAATTAAGACACCTAGTCACATACTCCACAATGTCCTTCTTCATCCGCCTCCACCAGAATTGTTGTTTCAAGTCACGGTACATCTTTGTAGCACCAGGATGAATAGAATACTGAGAGTTGTGTGCCTCCTCTAGAATCCTCTCCCCCAGGACATCAATATTAGGAACACATAAGCGGACCTGAAGTCTCAGAACACCATCCTCGCCAATAGTAACCTCCTTGGCCCTACCCCGAACCACTGTCTCCCGAAGCTTTGCTAAGCACATATCATAGAACTGTCGGGCCTTAAGCTCCCCCAATAACGAAGACTGAGCAACCACATGTGCTAAAACTCGACGAGGCTCTGAAAGGTCTAACCTCACTAGGAGATTGGCCAAGGATTGAATGTCTAAGGCTAGAGGTCTCTCCTCTGCTGCAATATGAGCCAAGCTACCCATACTCTCAGCCTTCCTGCTCAAAGCATCTGCTACCACATTTGCCTTGCCCGAGTGATAAAGAATGGTGATATCATAATCCTTCAAAAACTCAAGCCATCTGCGCTGTCTCAAATTAAGATCCTTCTGCTTGAACAAGTGCTGCAAGCTACGGTGGTCTGTATAAACCTCACAGGACACGCCATACAAGTAGTGCCTCCAAATCTTAAGAGCATGAACAATCGCCGCCAACTCCAAATCGTGCACAGGGTAATTCTTCTCATGAACCTTCAGTTGGCGCGAAGAATAAGCAATAACTCTCCTCTCTTGCACCAATATACACCCCAAGCCAACGCGCGAGGCGTCGCAATATACTGTATACATCCCAGAGCCGGAAGGAAATACTAGAACTGGTGCTGAGGTTAATGCTGACTTGAGCTTCTAAAAGCTCGCCTCACACTCGTCGGACAATCTGAACGGGGTATTCTTCTGAGTCAATCTAGTCAATGGAGATGCAATAGAAGAGAACCCCTCCACAAATCGGCAATAATAGCCTGCTAGGCCCAAAAAGCTCTTGATCTCTGTAGCTGAAGTAGGACACGACCAACTCTGAACTGCCTCGATCTTCTGAGGATCAACCTTGATTCCCTCTCCAGATACCACATGCCCCAAAAATGCCACGGAATCCAACCAGAACTCACACTTGGAGAACTTAGCATATAGCTTCTGTTCTCGCAAAGTCTGGAGTACAACTCTCAAATGCTGCTCGTGCTCCCCCAGGCTACGTGAGTAAATAAAAATGTCATCAATGAAGACAATGACAAAGGAATCATTATACGGCCTGAACACCCTATTCATAAAGTCCATTAATGCTGTTGGGGCATTAGTCAAGCCAAAAGACATCACCAGGAACTCATAATGGCCATATCTCGTACGAAAAGCAGTCTTCGAAACATCTGAAGCCCGAATCCTCAACTGATGATACCCTGATCGCAAATCAATCTTAGAAAACACACGAGCACCCTGCAACTGGTCAAACAAATCATTGATGCGCGTCAAGGGATACTTGTTCTTAATGGTAACCTTGTTTAACTGGCGATAATCAATACACATCTGCATAGATCCATCCTTTTTCTTCAGTAATAAAACTGGAGCACCCCACGGAGATACACTTGGTCTGATGAACCTCTTAGCTAACAACTCCTCAAGTTTTTACTTCAACTTCTTCAAATCTTTCGGAGCCATACGGTACGGAGGAATGGATATAGGCTGGGTGTCTGGAGCTAAATCAATGCAGAATCAATATCACGATCTGGAGGCATGCCCGGAATGTTCGAAGGAAATACATCAGCAAACTCTCAAACAACTGGCACGGAATCAATCATCGGAGACTCGGCGGTGGTGTCCCGCACATAAGCAAAATATGCCAGACAACCCTTCTCGACCATATGTCGAGCTTTCAAGAATGAAATAACTCGGCTGGCTGCACTAACTGAGGAACCTCTCCACTCCAGCCTAGGCGACTCTAGCATGGCTAAAGTAACTGTCTTGGCATGGAAATCTAGCACGGCATGATAAGGAGATAGCCAATCCATGCCTAAAATAATCTCAAAATCAACCATGTCGAGCAATAAGAGATCCGCTCGAGTCTTGAATCCGCAGAATGTGACCATACAGGACCGGTAAACCCAGTCTACTACAACAGAATCGCCCACAGGAGTGGACACACATATAGAAGAACCCAAGGACTCACGAGGGACATCCAGGAAATGAGCAAATAAGACCGAAACATAGGAATAAGTGGATCCTGGATCAAATAACACTGATGCCTCTCTACCACATACTGTAATAATACCTGTGATCACGGCGTCTGAGGCCACTACATCTGATCTGGCCGGAAAAGCATAGAATCTAGCTGGAGCACCGGAAGACTGAGCCCCGCCAGAATGAATAGGAGCTGGCTGACCTCCCCCTGATTGGCCTCCACCTCTAGGACGATCCGTGCCGACCTGTCCCCCACCTCTAGGTGGCTGAACTGCTGGTGCTGGACTCATAGGCTGGTAACCCTACTGCACTGCCTTACCCCAAAACCTGGGACAAGTCCTCCCGATATGGCCGAGATCCCTGCACTTGTAAAATATCACTGGAGGCACGACCTACTGCCATGAAGTAGAACCCTGGATAACTGGGGGAGGGTGAGAACCCTCTGGAATAGCACTGAAGTAAGGCCTTACTGGAGCACCACGAGGAGGTGGTGGTGGTGTTGCTGAATATGGGGCCTTGCTGGGATGACCCCTACCAAACTGACCTCTTCCCCTAGATGGGGCACCTGTGAAATCCCTGGAATATATGGCTCTCTTATCCGGCTGTACCTGCTCCCTGACCCTCAACCGATAACCCTCGACCCTACGAGCAATCTCCACTGCTAGCTGATAAGGAGTCCCCATCTCCACCTCCCGGGCCATGCTTGTCCTAATGCCTGGATGCAACCCGGCTACAAATCTCTGAACTCTCTCAGCATCGGTAGGTATTATCATGAGTGCATGGCAAGACAACTCTGAAAATTTGGCCTCATAGTCTGTCACTGACAACTGCCCCTGCTCCAGCTGCTCAAACTGATACCGCAGCTCTTCCCTCTGAGAGGGTGGAATATATCTGTCTAGAAACATCTGAGTGAACTGCTCCCAAGTGATAGGAGGAGAACCTGCTGGCCTGTTGAGAATATAGGATTGCCACCATCTGCGAGCTTTGCCCTCTAACTGGAAAGTAGCGAAGTCCACTCCATGGGACTCCAGTATCCTCATGTTTTGCAGTCAGTCCCTGCACCTGTCAATGAAATCCTGGGCATCCTCGCCTCGCTCACCCCCGAAGACCGGAGGATGAAATCGGGTCCATCTGTCCAATAACTTCTACGGATCACCGTCTGCAGCTGGTCTGGGCTCAGGTGCTGCTGCTACAGGCTGAACCCCACCCATAGGCAGTGTACCCGGGGTATGATGAAGTGCAGCTGTCTGGCATGCAGCCTGGGCAGTAGGGGTCTGGGCTCCCCCTCCTGCCTGAGATGTGGCAGGATCCGCTGGAAATAAACTAGCCTGGGACATAGTATCCATAAATCTCAACATACGGCCCATGACCTCCTGGAAGCCTGGCGCCGTCATGAAATCCACTGGATCATGACCCACTGGGTGCACCTCCCCCTGGTCCTCTATAGTAGGATCCGCTGGTGGTGCAACTGGAATAGCTTTGGGATGCCCCTGTCCCCTACCTCGGGCCGGTGCCCTCCCCCGGCCTCTACCAGATGTACGCGTCCTCACCATCTGTGAGAGAATAGAAGAATGAGATTTAGTATACCATCAATTGCACGATAGATCATGAATATAGAGAGGTTTCCTAACACCCTATATCCTCCCGAAGATAAATACAGACGTCTCTGTATCGATCCGCGAGACTCTATTAGGTTTGCCCGTGACTTGTGAGACCTACGTGAACCTAGTGCTCTAATACCATGTTGTCACGACCCAAAAACCAACACAGGTCATGATGGCGCCCAACACCGGAGTCAGGCAAGCCAACAATTGTTTACTAGTGAGGTTATCCTTATATGACATACCAACCCCACACTTACCAAATTTTTAAACTTTGATCATTTAAATAAAAGCAGAAACATTAACCAATTTAAATAATACAGCCGAAATGATCATGATCCAATATATACAGACCCAAAATAAGAGCCTACAATATGCATGCCAGGAACTAATTTCACAAGTCAATAGGCAATCTAGTAGAATATACAAAAAATGATACAAGTTGTACTGCTGTCTGAAAGGATGTACACAGAAATAAACAAAAGATAACTCCATAGCATAGCTGAGAATCGCCCACAGAGAGGCAGCTCACCGTGGAGTCAGGTCAAGAATATATGTCAAGCTCCGGTCGGATAACCAGATGCACCAGCCTCAAAACCTGTACAATTAAGTACAAAAGCGTAGTATGAGTACATAAACAGATATGTACCTAGTGAGTATCCCGCCTAACCTCGAAGAAGTAGTGACGAGAGGTCGGCATGATACTTACTAGGGTCAGACAAAGTGGAATGAGTACAGGCTAACCAATAGTAGCAGTAATGAACAGTAATAAGGAAATGAGCATCAAATAACAATCATTAGTGCCCTCGCGCCATCCTTTTTCCATGGCATACAAGCTATTTAACCTTCATTATTTTCATGAAATCAATAGTTGCAATTACAGGGCTTCTCAGCAATTACCAAAGCATATAACAAGCTATAAGTGTACGGTCATTACGACGTGAAAAGTAAATGTGCACTGCCGAGGGTCGAACGGCCCGAACCATAGATGCATCTATCTGCCCCGCTCGCGAATCATCCATGCGACTCGGGTTCCCATATAAATTCATGATTAGCAGGAGATTTCCAGATAATTTAGCGAGGAACATACTAACAGTGTGAGAATTTTAGAGATATCAACTTCAAACATAACCCCTTAGGCATTCACATGTGGGATTCGAGGACATTAGGCTACTTAATCCATATACAAGATCACATATACAACACATAGAGCATGCTTATGAGTCCTAAACTACCCGGCAAGGCATAATAGCAGCTGCGCACGGACTCTCGTCACTTCGTGCGTATGCAGCCCCCAAAAATAAGGACAAAACCACCGTTTATAATCACCTATGGGGACAATTACCTCTTACAAGGTTAGAAAGGAGACTTACCTTGTGTCGAATTCACTCCCCGGACCAAGAACGCACCCGAAACTCCGAACTCTACACCCGAGGACTCGAAACTAGCCAAAAGTTATACAAATTCATTAATTTATGCTCAAAATATGGAAATTCTCCTACTCATTTAGTAAATTCACCATTCTTGAAGAAATTCTATATTCAGACCCCGGGCCCGCATGCTCAGATTCCAATAATTCTCGAAGGAAACACTCACCCATAGGCTAAGGACCACTAATTTACGATTTTCACTCGATTTCATAGCTAATTGATGGGTAAATTCTCAAATTATCGAAGGCCCTAGGTCACTACCCAATTCTTGATTTTTCAGTAATTTAGATAGTTCATTTAGCTTATAATCCATGCATGAAGCTAATATTAGAGTAGATTTTACTTACCTTATATGACCAGGTCATTTTCCCCTCAACAATGGTGGAAATCGCCTCAAGGAAGAAGAAGAAGATGAGAAAAATGTGTTAAGACCCGTATATAAAAACACACTGCCTGGACAGTGTTTTCGCAACTGCGGCTCGAGGATCACACCTGCGGTCTTGCACCTGCGAGCAAAGGCTCGCACCTGCGGAAATGGACTGGGGAGCCTGGGCCCGCACCTGCGAAGTGGAGATCGCACCTGCGGCTTCGCTCTTGCGGAACTTTGTCCGCGCCTGCGTGAATTGGCTAGACCACTGGGGGTCGCACCTGCGACTGGTCAACCGCACCTACGATCACACCAGAACAGGTGCACTTGCAGTTGTTTCAGCTGGGTTTTGGCCTCGTGTGGTGTCCGGGAGGCACCTGGGCCCACCCGAGCCCCCATACAAATATACCAACAAGTCCCAAGTCATAATATGGACTCGCTCGAGCCTTCAGAACACCCAAAACAACGCTAAAACTCAAAATCACACCTCAAAACCCCGAGAACCAAACTTCGAAACTTTAAGTTTTCTAGACTTCGCTAACAACGCGCCAAACTGGCCTATACAACTTGGAATGACACCAAATTTTGCAAGCAAGTCATAATTAACATAACAGAACTATTTCGGTCTCGGAATTTCATTTGGACCTCGATAACACAAAAACACGTCCCAAACCAAAATAGGAACTTAAGGAACTTCTTATTTCAATATTGGGCACCGAAATCCTCCCGGGTCATCAGAAACCCATTCTGAACATACGCCCAGGTCCAAAATCATCACACGAAGCTA
Source organism: Nicotiana paniculata (assembly GCA_005239505.1). Classification (NCBI taxonomy): domain Eukaryota; kingdom Viridiplantae; phylum Streptophyta; class Magnoliopsida; order Solanales; family Solanaceae; genus Nicotiana; species Nicotiana paniculata. The sequence continues at coordinate 3,039 of ML365015.1, read as the reverse complement.
CCGGAACCTACGAAATTTGATTCTGAGGTCGTTTACCCAAATTGTTGACCGAAGTCAAACTTGACCTTAAAGGCCAACCTTAAGGAATCAATTGTTCCTATAGCACTCTAAACACCTCCGAATCCCAGACCACCAGTCCCCACAATTCATAAATCATAATAAGCTGCTATGGGAAGTTTCATTTAGGGCAACAGGGTCTGATAACGCAAAACAACCGGCTGGGTCGTTACACCTGAGCCCAAAAGACCCGTAAAAAGACCGCATGTCCAAGCCTTTGATGATAAAATCCAAGAACGGTTGGCTTGGGGTGAAAAGGAAAAAGGATACAAAGCAACTATTCAATCCTTAGAAGAAAGCCTGAGAAACCTCAATTTTGAGAAAGACTTACAAGTGCAAGAAGCGAAAGGTGAAAAGAAGATTCTTATCTGCGAAATGAAACCCTCCGTGTTCAGCTTCAACAGATAAAGAAATCCTCTGAGGTGCTAGTGAGAAGTTGGAAAGACCAGAGGACCATTGCCAATTTGATGGAAAAGATGCAAGATTATGATTCCATCTTGGCAAAGACTGAAAAGGCATTGGACAAAGACAAAGAAACAATCGTACGGTTAAGTGAGAAGGCTGAATCAAGTAAGGATCGCCAAGCAACAAAATTTGAAGAAGAGAGGGCTCAATTCGAGAGAGAGAAGGCCCATTGGGTACGTTCAAAAGCTCAGCTCCATGCACAGTTAGAAGAAATGAGAAGGTGCAATAGAGAATACCAGCATGCAGATTTTGATAGGGAGATGGCTCAGGCGAGACTCGAGCAGGCTAGACTTCGGGCTCAGTTGGAGTCAGCATTAGATCGCGAGGGCCACATAAGGGAGATAGCCACCACTCGCCAGCAGCGGTTACAAGATCGAGACCAGAATTTTCAGTATTTCAGAGAGCAAGTCCATGATTTGGATGTTTATACTGCTCAAAGCTATGTGAACTGCCAAGGGATGTATTATGACGAGTTTTTGGAACATGCAGCTACATTTTCCCGTCATCTTGCAGCAGAGTTAGAGAGGATGTACCGTATATTGGGGGGTCAGCCAGGGCAAGCCCCACCATGAACAGATGTGCCAATGGTTGAAAACAAATGATTGTGGAGTTGAAATTTAGTCTAGTTGTTAGAACTTTTCATGTCGCAATTATTTTATTTTTAGTCATTGTTTAGTCTTTTAAATTACTGTCTTTTAGTTTTGTCAAAGTCTGTTAAGTCGTTTTGATGTAATGTTCTTTCTGTCATTATATTTTGATCTATTTAGTTTTGTTAAAATAAAAAAAATACTATTATTTTTTTATTTATTTATTTTTTCTTCTTGAACTACGTAATAGTCTGAGTCATGCGGCGTCATGATACGTAGGCAATCCTCATTGGATGCGATCATAACCATAATTAATCTGGAAAAAAAGGATTTTAGGAATAAATAAATAAAAAGAGAGAGAGAGAGAGAGAGAAAGAAAAGAGAACACTAAATTCAAGATGAAAATAAACCAATAAACCAATAAGCCGGGATGAAGCATGAAGCCTGTCAAACTCATTCTAGAAATAAAAATGGCATTAGGTGCATGGCATATAATGTGTGATTAATATCTGCAAAATGCCTAACTCTAACACGTTTGTAGTTTGTCATCTAAAGATAAGTTAAACAGAGGTGGTTGATTTGTGTTTTAAACTGGCGACTCACCCTTACAACACGAGATCAAAAGGAAAAAGTAAAATGGCAAACAACAGTGAGAAGAGTCAGATAATGATGATGTCCATGGACAATTGGTCGAACAAGGTACGGGACTGGTTGAAGAAGTAAGAGTGTTGAAACAACAATTGGCAGAGATGTACCAAGCTTGGGTGAATGGACAAGCACCGCCCCCACTACCCATAGGGCCTTCAGACAATCTTCATAGTGTGTCAGTTGCAAGTCAAGTGCCCATCTCCATAACAAGTAATCCATTGTACCAACCTGGACCTGGATTCAGTCCGAGTATTAACCTTCCCACTATCCCCAGTACCTCCATTCCACGTCCTCCAACTGCACCCCTCAGAAATGATCCACCTACTGTACCCATTGTCCATACCATCAATGTTCCTCAACCGGCTCTTGCTCAAAAGTCCAACAATGATGCAAAACTGAATGCTCACGATGCCCCACATTACTCTCCAGAATTGACTTCTTAAGTTCCAGATTCATACAAGCATACTCCTCAGAACATGTTCCCATTTGAGATCGAAAAGCCCGACAAGAATAGGGAACAAGAGGAAATGACAAGAAAAATGAAGAGCCTGGAACAAACCATGAGAAACATACAGGGTTTGGGAGGCCACAAGACTGTTTCATTCAAGGATTTATGCATGTTCCCCCATGTTCATTTGCCACCCGGTTTCAAGCCTCCCAAGTTTGATAAGTATGACGGTCATGGTGATCCCATCACCTATTTGAAGAGATATTGTAACCAATTAAGGGGAGCAGGAGGCAAAGAAGAATTACTCATGGCTTATTTTGGGGAAGGTTTGACTGGAATTGCTTCAGAATGGTTCATAGATCAAGACATATCTCACTGGCATGTGTGGAACGACATGGCTCAAGATTTTGTCCAACAGTTTCAGTACAATATAGATATAGTGCCAGACCGTTCCTCTCTCATTAACATAAAGAAAAAACCAACAGAAAGCTTCAGATAATATGCAATCAAGTGAAGAGAGCAGGTTGCTAGGGTCAAAACACCAATGAAAGAGGAAGAAATGATTGACTATTTTCTCCAAGCTCAGGATCCTGATTACCTCCATTACATGTTGGTTGCCATTGGTAAACCTTTCGCTGAGGCGATTAGGATTAGTGAAATAGTTGAGAATGGCATGAAATCGGGCAAAATTGTGAGTAAGGCAGCCCTTAAGGCGACCACGCAAGCAATTCAAAGCGGGTCAGGCAATTTCAAAAATCGGAAAAAGAAAGAGGAAGGATCCATGTTGGTATCTGGGTTCGGGGGAGTTCAAATACGGATAGTTCCTTCTTATGT
>MDKI01207843.1:0-36378 GCA_005239505.1 Nicotiana paniculata | reverse complement strand
CTGTTGGCTTTCGAAAGTGCAAATGGTCTTGTAGTGTGTCCAACTGAAAATATTGAATATGATCGGTATGTAACTTGTACGATGTTCTTGTCTTTGTTGCTTGCTAGTTCATTGAAGATATTTGTTGCTTCCTTGCTGTTTAAACTTTGTGCCATTGATCTCTTGAAATTTTTTCAGAGAGCTTTTAGGGAAAGAGAAGAGAGCATTGTTAATTCTTGTTACAACAGGGCATTACCACTTGATAGAGTAGGTGAATTATCCCCCAGAAAAGATTTCTTTTTTTTTCCTGTCTCAACAATTGACATTTCTGTGAATAACGAAGAAATACTTAACATGAATATTTTGACAAATTTGGATAATGAACTATTAAGTTACTACCAACATGTACGTGATATGATATATTATGTTTAGAAGTTTCTTATGTATAGTTTCTTTCTTGAGATGTTTCCATACTTTCTGGATATTTTGGAATTGCTTGTGACATTGCTCTATAAGTTTTAAGCGGAGTGGTGGAAGTCAGATACTAAAGCTTAAAAAGGACCTTAGGGCTTAGGAGGGGCTGAAAATGTATTTGTCAGCCTGGTGGAATCTTGCATAGGCAGCTGGCAATCTGCCTGGTGAAATGCTTAACAGGCATGTTTAGCAGTTCTCATAGTTTCTATTTACTCATAGTTTCATGGCATGTTTAGCCTTCAGGCCTGCTGGTTTATCATAGTTTCATTGTTTGTTTTTGCCATTTGTTTGATACTAATAATTGAGTTCTTCTCTCCAGGCATGGATGAAGTGGTTTCTGTCATAATAGATACATGAAGCTACAAAAGTACAAAACAAAATGCTGAAATCCTGCTCAAACTCAAAGAGGTTCTCTAGAAATGGAATTTGTATAGTATGCTTAGAAATCCTGCTCAAGATTGCATTGAAGTCTAAAAGTTATATTTATGACTGAAAAATAAGACATGTATGTTTGCTTGCTCTTGTATTAATCCTTCTGCTTACTGCTTAGTGCTTGCTCTTGTATTAATCTGTTTATATCTAGTGCTTGATCTTATGATGTTTGGTAATGCAGGTAAGTTTATTTTGCCCAGTCCTACTGCTTATACAGTTTCAGTAGGTTTATAGCCCTGGAGTTTTGCAGCAGTTACATTTTATTATATTTTTCGAGTAGTCAAACACAGCTTAAGTGATAGTTGAGCAGTAGTTGAACTGCCATACATCTCATTTGATATACTTCCAAACATCTCATCCCTTAACGCCAAACACAACTTATTTATTTCATAATACTTTCAACAAAAGTAATTAATGCACACAATATAGACTTAATTAGACCGATAAACCGCCCGATAAGAGCTAAACTGATACCAATCCGCCCGATATCTTATCGGGTGGCTAGCGAATTAATATATTTAAAAGCCGATAACCGATAAGCCAAATCGTTAAGAGTAAATAACCGCCCAATCCGCTCGATAAGCAGCCCTAGTAAAAACAGTCGCTTAAAACATATAGTATATTTTTACAACTTATCTTTACCCAAAAAGATGGATAATAATTAAATTTATAAGTAATTTTAAAGATATGTGATTTCAGTTGGTACTGTTTTACCAAAAATATGTTGATCCCCTTTTGACACGATGTAACGAAAGAGATAAAGGGTTAATCCTAGTTAACCTTAATAACAGTTAGATCTATGAATCTGATGACGAATGGAATAAAGCTAAGTGTCGCAATAGTAAATGCAAGGCAAAGATACGAGTGATGATTGATAATGAATTCACGAGCGAATATGTGGATTAAATGCATGCAATGGAAATAAATGTAATATTAAAGGATATCTCGCCCAAATATTGAATGGTAAGAGTCGTCAATCAACTCTTTGTCAGCAGTGCGGATCATGGAAAAATGTAGGTAGAATACAAGGTTATTGGATCTTGTATATGAAAAAGTATCTTCTAACTCGAGAATCAATAGAAAAGACAAGTTTTGTATATTATTCAATAGTCAATGTTACAAAGAGTTCTTTCAGAAAGTTTCAGATCCCCCTTTTTCTCTTTTTCTTTTCCTATATATATGGATCATTCCTTTGAAACCCTAAAAAGTACAAGGGGAATAATCTCTCTTCCTAACCTAAAGTTATCCTACAGTTATTATCCATTCTTCTGTTCGACCCAACATCGACCTCTTTCGAGAAAGGTTCTTCGTCTCCAAATATTGGCCGGCTTAGACTGTGACCACGACCAACGAAGCCACTAAGACTGATCCAAATTTCGACCAATACAGCTAATCCCTCCGCTTATTAAGGTCGTGAAATCCCCGTCCTTAATGAGCGGATTACGCCGTGCCCGTTATGAAAGAAATTTGGTCGAGACGGTTGGATTGTTCAAAAATAGGTTATTAATTTCCGGCAGGGCTGCGATTGGCGTAGGTGACATCAGATGCGGTCACTGTCACGCGCGTCATCATTATGCATCTTCCCGATGCAGGGTCTGCACTGTTGGTGCTTCGATTCTGGTGCCATTGATGGCTTTTGGCCTCGATTATGATGCCACTCAGCCCTATAAATATGGAAGGGGATTCTCATTTAAAAATTTTATCGTCTCTCTCTTATTAGACATCCTTTCCGGTTGTGTGTTTCTTCTCCATTCTTTGTGATCTTTTTACTTGCAATTTCCAGTTCCTCTCTCAATTTCTGACCCCATTCTCTCATCTCATTGCTCGTATATTGACGTTCGACTCCTCTTCTTAGTCACGATGATGTTTCTGATGCTTGCCCTTTGTCAGTGGCCAGTCTCCCTACTGACGAGGAGGTTTTGATCGAAGGATATGAAAATCTTCCCACCGTTGAAGAGGTGGTTCCTAAAAACCATACGATCAGGGATGATTTTCCAAAAGGGCCCGCTCCTGCCCCTGAGCCCGAGCTTTTAGAATCGGGGGAGGCCGAATTGGCTGATATGAGGGCTAAATACTGCATCCCTCCTCATGTCAAGATCGTCCATGCAGAGGGTTATACCGTTCAGGTTCACCGGCTTGGGTTATGTGCCTTCTACGCCTGCCCATTCACGATCAGCTACACCCTCCCTCTTCCAAGGTTAGCTGAAGAATTTTGCCGTTTCTATGAAGTTTGCCCGGCGCAGCTTTCTCCTTACCATTATAAGGTCTTCCTGATGCGGGCCAAGTACGTGGAACTGGCCGGTTGCGAGGTCGACCTTCGCCACTTGTTGCACATATTCTCGCCTACCTTCTTCAGAGGCACTCTGATACATTCGCGGAATTTCGGGACGAAGGGACTAGTGGCCGGAACGGACGATAAGGCGAGTAGACTGTCCTGGCACAAGTACTTCTTCGTCAGAACTGGGAATTTGGTAACAGACCTGGATGGGTTTCCTGAGAGGTGAAATTATAGTCGTTAGTACCTTCTCGTACCCTCCTCCATTCATTCTTTGTTATTTTCTTTTCTTTTCGGCCTCTGATACGTTCACCGTCTTATTTCAGCTGTGAAATGTTCTCCTTCCCTTGTCTTGGACATGGAGGGTTGGGTGGATCGTGTGTTCCCCATGTTGTTGGTATTCGTGATTGGTCTTCTTTTCACAAGCGCTACGGACCTAAGATCCCGTCTCGTAAGTAATCTTATTCTCTTGTTCGATTTCGTTCTTTACTGTTTTCCATCTTAACTTCTCGTTGGAGCCAGGTCGGCGGGTTTCTAAGAAGGCGATGGCACCCGCTCTTGCTTTTTGCCAGAAGGTGGCCTCGGCTGCGATGGAGTTAGCTCTAGCCGAGACTGTGCGAGGTAATACTCAAACTCTGCAATCAGGGGAGCCCGCCTCTTCAGACGTCGCTACCCCCCGACGAGCCATCCCATGGTGAAGAACCGTCACCGAGGAAGAGGCGGAGGGTGGAATTGGAGAAGGTCGTGGCTTCGGAAGAGACGGAAAAATCCATGACTCTCGAAGCGGGGCTGAAGTCGTTTCCAGCCGTAGAGGCAGCTACTATGTCAGAATTCATTTTGGAGGAGAGACCTTCCAGGGTCGAGGAGACAGGAAATGGCGAAGAGTTTGTGCGAGTTGTGGAGGGTAGCCCTTCGTCGGCGGTGAGAAAAGATGGTGAAGCCCGCGTAGGGGACGTCGATTCTAGCTCCGATATCGAACCCGAGGAGATGCGGGCCTTTACGGAGAGGGCGAGTCATGTGGAGATAAGGACGGAGGGTCCCAATCGCCACATATTCATTCCTATAGACTTCAATCTTTTGGTCGACACCGAGCGTGTGGCGTCGTCGTTTGCCCCTTTGTGCGCTGAGGCAGAGAATAGAATGCTGCATACTTTGAAAGATGTCTACATCTCCCTTGGCATATCAGGAATGGACCTACGGGTGAGTACTTTCTTCTAAGATTTTGCATGTCTCGCTATTATCGCTTTTACCTTGGCTAATCTTGTTTCTTTTTTCTTGCTAGACTCTCATTCTCGACATTGAGTGTGACCGGCGGGAGGAGGAGAGGGTTGCTCACTATAGTAGGATGGAGTCCAAGTACAGGGAGTATCACTCTAAGTACTGTAAGGTGGTCAGGATCGTTGGTGAAGACGGCCAATTCCAGGAGCTGTGTGATGAAATTGGGAGGAAGGGTGAAGAGCTAAAAGAGAAGGACGAGGAGATTTTGAAGGCTTTTAGCCGATGAAGTGAGTTGGAGTAAGCGTTGAAGTCTAGGGAGGACGAGCTTGAATTGGGAAAGGGGATAATGGCTGAGAACTCAAATCTCCAGGCGTAGGTGGCTTTTTTTATTGTTGAGCTCGAGCGGAGCGAGGCAAGGACTGCCGATTTGAGGGCCGAGTTGAGTGCTAAAGTCAGGGGTTAGAACTGGCAGAGAGGATCAGGACGGCCTCGATAGCAGAGGCGACAGCTCTGGAGGGCACCCTGCGCGTCTGTAGGTCCGAGCGGGCTAGTGAAGTGGAGACTTCGGCGCTTAAGGTGGAGAGGTTGGAGGAACAAGTTGGGAGTTTAGAGGCGGAACTGGCGGGGTTAAACGAGCAGATCGTGCTCTTGAGGGATGAGAAGGAACATTTGGCCTAGCTGTCTACTTCTCAAGCTTCTGTTGATTCGAGTGTGTCGCGAGAGTTGTACGAGATGTGGGTTCATGTCGAGGCTCAGCTAGATGCGTACAAGTCTTTGAGGGCTGCCGGGAAGGTTTCTCACCGATGTTCATGTTAAGGCATGGGCAGCCCATGAAGCTTGTGGTTATGCACCTGAATCGCCTGGTGGGGAGGACGATGATGATGCCGCGGATGGGCTCGCCTCCGATCCTTGGTATGACGACGAATATGCTGAAGGGGATGATGCGGCGTATTGCCTTGCACTTGATTTTAGGCTGTTTTGTTTTTTTTGTGAGGGTGCACTCGAGCCCATTGTAAAGGAAAATGAGTCATGTAACCCGATCAATTTATAATGGAATGGTTACCTTTTGCTGTATGTTTTGATCTCTTGTTACTTGTCTTGTTTCGTTGTGATGTTGTTCTTAGGAGGTTGATCATAGACTAACTTGGGGTCAATATTTGGCAAGGCGAAGGATAGTTCGGGCAGGGTTGAATGTAAATAATTCGAGCAATGCTGAATGTAAATAATTCGAGTGAAGTCGAATGTAAGTGGTTCGAGCTAGGTCGAATGTTGGTAATTTGAGTGAGGTCGAATGTAAGTGATTCGAGCGAGGTCTAATGTAAATGATTTGAGTGAGGTTAAATGTAAGTGATTCGAGCGAGGTCGAATGTAAATGGTTCGAGCGAGGTCGAATGCAAATGATTCGAGCGAGGTCGAATGTAACTGATTCGAGCGAGGTCGAATGTTGGTAATTCGAGCGAGTTCGAATTTTAGTAATTCGAGCGAGGTCGAATGTAAATGATGCGAGCGAGGTCGAATACAAATGATTCGAGCGAGGTCGAATGTAACTGATTCGAGCGAGGTCGAAAGTTGTAAATTCGAGCGAGGTGGAATGTAAATGATTCGAGCGAGGTCGAATGTAAATAATTCGAGCGAGGTCGAATGCAACTGATTCGAGCGAGGTTAAATGTTGGTAATTCGAGTGAGGTCGAATGTTGGTAATTCGAGTGAGGTCGAATGTAAATGATTCGAACGAGGTCGAATGTAACTGAGAGCGATGTCGAATGTTGGTAATTAGAGCGATGTTGAATGTAAGTGTAGAATGTAGGGTGTGGAGAAATTTGGAGTTGTGCAAAGAATGTTGCATGTTGCTTTGTTTATTTATTTCATTGGAGAATATTACATACTTTGGTAAATATATACATTTGAGAAGTTCTCCGTCTACCTAGTCCCTTCATCGGTCTGGCTGGAGTAGTCAACAGGCGGATCGATGAATAACAAACTTGAACTTCAAGGTGCCCCCTTCATCGCCTCATTAAAAACCTCCTCGGTAAAACCCATCTAGGGATAAAACCCGAGTGAGGGAAAAAGAGTACGACTTAAAGGGCGTCTGTTTTCAGAAGTTGAAGTATTTGAGGTGAGCGATGTTCCAATTGTTTGGCAACAACTTTCCTTCCATTGTATCTAGTTGAAATGACCCTTTATTAACTGCTGAATTGATTTTGTACGGTCCGCCCCAGTTGGTTCCTAGCTTGACCTCTTTTGGGTCTTTGCTTGCCTGTGTTTTAGCCTTGAGCACGTAGTCCCCGACTTTGAGTGATCTGACTTTGGCCTTTTTGTTGTAGTACTGTTTTACTTGTTGTTTTTGGGCGATCATTATTATGTATGCCATATCTCTTCATTCTTCTACCTCGTCGAGGTCTTGATTCTTGTTTTGGTTGTTGCTTGGTCCGCTTTCATTGGAGTATCTCAGGCTTGGTTCCCCGACCTCGACCGGTATGACTGCGTCAGTGTCGTAGACCAATGAGTATGGAGTTTATTTTGTGCTTGTCTTTGGCGTAGTGCAGTATGCCTATAGCACTTCTGGTAGCAGTTCTGGCCACAGTCCCTTGGCGTCTTCGAGTTTATTTTTCATGATGTTTAATATAGTTTTGTTGGAGGATTCGCCCTGACCATTTCCGGCGGGATGATATGGCGTGGAGAGTATTCGCTTGATGTGCCACTTCTCGAAGAATTCAACGGTTTTTTTCACGGTGAATTGTGGCCCGTCATCACAACTGATTTCCTTTGGGATTCCGAAGTGGCATATGATGTTCCTTGACCTGCTGGGAGTGGTCCTACGATGTCCATTCCCTATTTTATGAATAACCAGGGTGATGTGACTGAATGGAGGTGCTCGCCTACTTTGTGTATCATAGGGGCGTACTTCTGACAATGTTCGCATTTTCGGACGAAGTCGGCTGCTTCTTTTTCATGGTGGGCCAATTATATCCATCCCGTATGAGGCATAGGACGAGTGCTCGGTTGCTGGTATGGGTGCCGCAATGGCCTTCATGTACTTCTTCGAGTACTCGTCTAGTTTGGTTTGGACCCATGCATTTTTCCAGGGGACCGTCGAACGCCCTTTTGTACAAGTCATTGTCGATGATGTTGTACCTAGCTTCCTGCATTTGGAGCTTTATGGCTTCTTTTTTGTCTAGTGAGAGTGTTCCCTCATGCAAGTAGGTTATAATAAGGTTGCGCCAGTCCCATCTTAAGTTTACAGAGTGTACCTCGAGTTGATATAACAATGAGTGGAGTAGTGTGATGATGCTCCCCTTTCCGTCTATGCTTTTTGTTGCTGCTGCTAATTTGGCGAGGCCATCTGCCTCCGCGTTTTGAGCTTGAGGTATTTGATCAAGTCAACATTCGTCGAATTCCGGCAGTAGTTTGTGGATTTCCGTTTGGTACTTTTGTAGCCTTTGCTCCTTGATATGGTAAGTCCCTGTGACTTGGTTGACGACGAGTTGCGAATCGCACCGAAGGACGACCCGTCGTGCTCCACATCTGAGGGCTAGTTTTAGTCCTGCAATCACGGCCTCATACTCGGCTTCATTGTTAGTCATATCGAGGCATCGTATAGATTGGCGGATGACCTCGCTTGTTGTGACCTCAAGTACGAGTCATTCCTTAACCTGACGTGTTAAAAGCATCATCAGTATATAATACCCATAGGTCGGGTAGGTGGGGAGTTGTACGAGAAGCTTCCTGCTCGACTCAGGCATTATCTTGGCGCTGAAGTCAGCCACAAAGTCGGCTAGTACTTGCGACTTTATCGCCGTTCACGGCTGATACGTGATATCATGCTCGCTTAGTTCGATTGCCCATTTGGCCAATCTTCCCGATAGTTCGGGCTTATGTAAAATACTTCTAAGGGGGAAGGTCGTGATCACCGATATAGGATGGCAATGAAAATAAGGTCTACACTTTCGTGAAGCTATGACCAGTGCCAGAGCCAGCTTTTCGAGGTGGGGATACCTTGTTCGGCGTCAACCAAGGTTTTACTAATAAAATAAATTGGAGATTGCGTACCTTTATTTTCACGGACCAGTACTTTACTTACCGCTACTTCTGACACAACCAAATATACTAGGAGGCGTTCGCTGAATTCAGCTTTGGCGAGCGGTGGAGGAAAGGACAGATAAGCCTTTAGTTCTCTTAAGGCTTTGACACATTCCGAGTTCCACCGGAGTCCGTTTTTTTTTTGAGGTTGTTGAAACATTTGTGGCATCTATCGGAGGATCGTGAGATGAATATCGATAGGGTGGTGATCACGCCCAACTATGCCTTATAAAAGTACTAAGCGGTCCCTGCAAATATAATTTGGTTCAAGTCCGGAGTCGAATCCCACAGGGAACTAACCTATTCGCTATAACATTTAATAATGCTAAATACAAGATCAGACAACTTCCGGATGCAAGATTTCTTTATGAATAAACAATGGAATTTATTTAGCTAATGTAAAATGACAATAAAATTAACAATAATCAGGACTAAAATTGAATTCAAGGATAAAAGGATCTAGGGCTATTGACTTCCTTAATTGCCAGATTAATTCTTAACTCTTTCGCTATAATCTCGCCGTAATACTCTATGAGGATTATGAGTTCTGGGCTACCGTAATTATCTCTCGATCAATTACGATAATTTACTAGAAGCATTCTCTCAAACTACTCTAGCTAACAATTTATGTAACTCAGAATTGTCCCAACAAAGCTTTATTATGTCTAACCCCACTTTTAAATTCAAGTAATTAATCTCTTCAGTTACCCAAAAGTGGTGTTGCTCAACAACAATCTAACCAAGTGTTCTTTCTCAAGCAACACAAGGAAACTAGACACGATTAATCAAGGGCCCTTTCAATTAACCACAATACAAAACATAGTTGAACAATCATAGAACAAACACGACTCGATTATCTCAAAATAGAATTAAAACTTCATCCGACAATTGGTTCCATCAACCCTAGATTATAGGTTTAGCTACTCATACTAATGAAAAACAATTCACTAAAATAGTTCATAATCAACAAATAGAAAGAAGAAGAAGAAGAAGAAGAAGATGAAAACTCTTAGGAATTGATCCGTCTTCTCTCTCTTGTTCTTGCCTCTAAAATCTTCTAAAACCAGCTATCTCTGACTTCTGGGCGAGTTTAGGCTTCATATAGGTTTAGGTTAGTCTCCTAGGAAATTACATAATTGACCCTGCGTGTTTGGCTTCCGTCCGCCCGTCCGCGGCTGCGTATCTAGCCGCGGATTTTGACTGCTTCACTGCCTTGAGTTCATGGCTAATTCGCGGCCGCGAGATGAGTTGTTTCACTTGCTTTTCTCGCTCCTTTTCGACCGGGCTAACCTTCGATTGGCCTTCCACGCTTCATAATGACTCCAAAACACTCTTTAGCTCCCTCATAACTCGGAGTGGCTCCTGCAAAACATCAATTTCTTAATTAGATCATTTTATTATCTTTTACATTCAAATATCAATAAAGTGCGGCTAAATTAGAGTGTAAATAGCGTCTAAACTGCATAAATATAGGCTACTATCAACACCTCACACTTAAACTATTGCTCATGCTCGAGCAATAAAACCACTGTCCCAAAGGCCTAACTTCACTGAGCGACTTCCCTACTCGTCACACCAATAATATTTCACAAAGAGTGAGTACATTAGTGTAACATCGACACCTCAAGAGTTGACTCCCTCTAGCCACACAATGTTCCTAACTGGCTTACTTACTCTAATTCAGAGGTCCAAACTTACCTCTCCTTCATGAATCAAGTTCCTACTCACAACAAAAGAGACTCATTCCATAATCAGTAAAATTCCCACACACTGAGGAAATTTTAAAAGGAATAGAATTCACTTACCCTCAGAAATGATATTTTTGTGCCACAGAAAATGCACCATAGACTTTCCCGTAGTTTAATACTTTACTAATTGAGCTCACTCAGTCTAGGATCAAGTAGGACTTTATTTGGATGTAATGTAGGCTGCAGGTTGGGTAAGATATATTTGGATATAATAGTGACTACATCTCCTTAAGCACTTTAATACATTTATTTTACAATCAAGTCCACACCTAAGTCAAACCAATATTTTCATATTTAACACCACATATACCATCCCACACATCTTTGAGCACAATCACCTTAAAATCCACCAAAGAATTATTTCCAATCAACATGATACACTATTAACAATGTTTTTCTTTTTTTTTTTTTTTCCACAAATGGCTTTTCCAACAAGATATAACTTTCTCCTTATTTCCTTAGTTCTACTCAAAATCCCCACTAACTACCCCACACTTTATCCTTTGTAAATTCATAGTAGTTCAAGTGCTTACGAGAGGTAAAGGGTTCAAAAATATGGTCAATTCAAACAAGGGACATGGCTTGTAATGTGATTGCCAAGGAAACATGATTACACTCTCAACAGGGTTAAATATGGTACATAGAAATTATATGGGTGGAGTATGTATATACATGGTTCAAAAAAGAAATTCCTATATCACTTCCCAGACTAAATAAGACTACCATTTCGCTTTTCAGACACCCGGGGCAAGTTCTAGGCGTTAAATGTCATGCACATAATACAACAAGCCTCACACACACATGGCACATGACTCACTTCAGATTGGGTCATCAGACACTTAGCTCAGAGTACTTTAGCCAAATTAAGCACACACAGTTTAAGGCATTCTTACAAGAGTTAACAAATGAGCCTAAGCGTCACACTAAGGTGCCCTCTATATTCAAGGCATTACGAAGTTAAGATATCCTATTCTAATTCTACCCATAGCCCATAAGTTCCTAAAAAATAAAACTAACTACACCCGGTTCAAATGAAACCCTTGTAAAAGAACCGTGGTTTAAAGAAAAACCAAGGGGGAGTTGATACACTATTACAAAAAAAATCTTTTTGGTTTTTTTTGTTCGACTTTAGTCCCTCAAGAAACCCGTCGAATGATATCCATCGCCGGGCCAAGTCGAAATTTATTTATATAAATAAACTACAAAAATATTCTATATACAACATACAACAAAGTACCCCCCACCCCACACTTAAAAAGATGGCATGTCCCCATGTCATACAAAATAAATTAGGGCGAGGAAAAGGAATTTTCATGGTGGATCTGTCTTGGTCGGAGATAGTGCCAGGATCAAGGTGACACGCCCTCCCCAACGCACATATCCACCCATTATTTTCTTCTCGGACTTTGCATTTTGGGTGGCTAACGCATCAACTCTAGTCCTTAACTCTGTGACGGAAGTGCGCAGTCCTGCCATGTCTTGTTCTAGGGATGTCATGCGCGTGCTCCGTCTGCCCTGGGATGATCCCTCAGCTGCGGAAACTTGTTCCTGTGGGGGTGAGGACGGCCTAATCTTCTCCTTCTCATCATCGACCTCCTTCGGCGTATCAGAATTATCACTATGCGTCGCTCCATGTGCCACCGGGTCTCTCCCGATACTCACTTTGTCTGCTCAGAACTTAGATTCTTTCTTGACCTTTCCATCCACATTTGGGTTCTCAAGCACCCTTTCTGCCCGACACAATCTTGTAACCAGAGAGGTAAAAAAATCCATACCTCTTGAATGGTGAACGGACAAACATTTCAGACTGGATAACCTTGGCCATATCAAAATCGTGGCCATTCACGAAGCATCAGATCAAAGTAGCTCTCGATCCATTGACCTCAGTGGTGTTGTGGGATGGTAGCAAGCGACTGTTGACGATGTGCAACCAGCACTTTCCTTCAAAAGTGAGCGAGGCAGAATGCAAGATCTTACCCGGCACCACCCACATGACATCTTTGTTAGGTACACAGATAGTGTGAAAAAACTTGTTCCATGTGATGGGTTCTCTTTTGTAGGTATCATAGAAATCCTTCTCCCCATCAAAAATAAACAAGCGATATACTCTCCAGATGGCTTCTAAAAGAGGCATTCACCCTCGTGTTCTGCACAATGAAAATTCTATCCTTATGTTCGGGGCAATTGGCATAAAATTCCGGACAAGCATCAAGTTAACTTCCTCCGGTTCTTCGAAGAAGCTGTCTAACCCACGCCTGATCAGCTCCCGATACATATTAGGGAAGTCATCCGGGAGGTATGCTCTATCAATGCCCCTTTTTGGAACAGGCTTCCTTGTAGCCTTCGAACTGAACCAGTCCTAGACAACTCTGGAGACGAACTTGGTGCGATCAAACAGAGCTGCACCGGTTGGTGCCCATCCTCGAGATGAGCCTCCATGACCACTTGACGAGGCTCCGATAGCGCGTCTCTTCCTTGAAGGTTGCATGGTACCTACACAATAAGCATTACTATCAGTGGCGAGTAGAATATGTGACCCAATGGCGGTTACTCAGACTTCATTCGCACAATTGGTCACAATTTATATTCAACACTCATTGAGGAAAATCAACAAACAGGTAGTGTGCATATGTTCCCCAAGTTACCCAAAGACCCAATTGGACTTCCATATCTCACAAACCAAATCCAGTAGCCTTACATACCACATATAAACCACAATCCAACTCCAAGATAAAAGACCCATGATTTTAATACCCTATACATACACTAGCAATGAAAAACTTGAAGAGAAAATTAAAAAAAAAAAAAAAACTAAGAAAGAGGAATAAAAATCATGAACTTACTTGGAGACCTTGAGAAGAATGGAGGTTGGAGATTGGTTAAGTGGAGAAGAGAAAGAAGGAGAAGAGGAGTTTTTTGAAGGGAAAATTTGGGAGAGAGGAAGGGTTTAGGGATTGGTAGTGGTGAAGGAAAGAAGAGAAGTGGGGGAAATGGGAAGGGAAGAGGGGTATGTGAGCATTTAGGTTAGGGAAAAATAAGGGGGGAAGTCAAAAAAATTTGACTAAAAATAAGAAAAAACTTACCTGGACACGCCCCCAGATCCGCGCCCAAATCCGCGGTCGTGGATGCTAGGCAGAGGGGGACCAAAAATCCGCGCCCAATCCGCAGACGCGGACGGGGGCAGAACACAAACCAAACTCAGCGACCATATCTGCGGTCCAATTCACAGCCGCAGATTCGGAATAGTGACATGCCTAAAATTCGAGGCCCTATCCGCGGTCGTGGATCTCCATCTCCGTCCAATTTTTATCTTTTCTGCATTTTTACCTCTTCTCGGGCTAGTTTCGACCCCCCGAATGCTTCCGATGCGCATAATTTTTTGCCATGCACACTAGTAGATCGGTCAATGTCGGTCAAATCAATTACAACAACAAAAGTAAAGAAAAATAATTGGTTGCCTCCTAAAAAGTGCCTAAGTTAATGTCGCGGCACGACGATTTACAACAAACCATAGGTTGCCTCCCAGGAAGCGCCTGATTTAACGTCGCGGCACGACGCAAGCTTTCATTATCACTCCCCATTCGTATACTGAGGCTATTCCAAAGTTATCATCACTCTATCCCCTTTTTCTTCGACCATTCCAAGGTAATGTTTCAACCTTTGCCCATTCACCGTGAACTTATTTGTCCCATCTTCTGATTCAATCTCCATAGCTCCACTTGAGAACATTTGCACCACTCTGAAGGGTCCTGACCATCGGGACTTCAACTTACCTGGAAACAATCTCAATTTCGAGTTGTATAATAACACTACATCCCCGGGTTCGAAGTTCCGATCCAAGATGTGCTTATCATGCATTATTTTCATCATTTCTTTGTATAAACTAGCACTCTCAAATGCATGGACTCTGCTGGTGCTTGTTGTCTCCATATCCAAATTCAACTGCCGCAGTGCCCAAAGTGCTTTATGTTCGAGCTCTACCGGAAGGTGGCATTACTTTCCAAACACTAACTTGTACGGTGACATACCAATTGGAGTTTCGAATGTTGTGCGGTACGCCCATAATTTATCATCGATCTTCTTCGCCCAATCGGTCCTTGTTGCATTCACTATTTTTCTAAGGACACTTTTAATTTCCCTATTGGACACTTTAACTTGCCCGCTCGTCTGTGGGTGGTACGGTGTGGCTACTTTTTGGCGAACTCTATTGCAAAAGTGGGATCCACCATCACTGATTATATCTCTCGGGGTGCCAAAACGTGTGAAGATATTTTTCTTTAGGAAACTTGTCACCCCTTTTGCATCATTGGTTGGGAGGAACACCGCTTCGACCTATTTGGAGACGTAGTCAACTGCTACCAGGATGTATTTGTTACCATACGAGCTGACGAACGGCCCCATAAAGTCGATCCCCCACATGTCAAAAAGCTACACCTCTTGAATTATGGTCATTGGCATCTCGTAACGGCGACATATGTTGCTTGTCCTTTGGCATTCATCGCAACTTTTGACCCAAGCATGGAATCCTTAAACAGAGTAGGCCAACACAATCTTGATTCCAACACCTTTGCTATTGTCCGAATTCCTCCAAAGTGTCCACCATATGGTGAAGCGTGACAAGCCTGCAAGACAGAAGGTTGATCTTTCTCGGGGGTACACCTCCAGATCATGTTATCTACACATATATTAAAAAGTAGAGGTTCATCCCAATAATAAGATCGACAGTCACAGAAGAACTTTTTCTTTTTAATTGAGGAGAGTTCATAAGGTACAATACCGCTTGCTAAGTAATTAGCAATATCAGCATACCATGGTGCCTCCTCCATTATCACAACAAGTAACTGTTCATCCGGGAATGTCTCTGTGATATCTTCAACCTCCATTCTCTTTTCTGCTCCTTCCAACCTTGAGAGGTGGTCTGTCACTTTATTGTCCGTCCCCTTTCTGTCACATATTTCCAGATCAAATTCTTGTAGCAAAAGAACCCAGCGAATCAAGCGTGGCTTTGACTCCTTATTTTCTATCAAGTACCTAATTGCTGCATGGTCAGTATAAACAATAACTTTTGAACAAATTAAGTACGACCTGAATTTGTCGAAGGCAAACGCTACAACCACTATTTCCTTTTCCGTTACAGTGTAATTAAGTGGTGCGCCGCTGAGCGTCCTAGTTGCATAGTATATTGGGTGCATCATTTTGTCCTTGCGTTGTCCCAAGACTGCTCCTATAGAATAATCACATGCATCGCACATGAGCTCGAACGGTTGCTCCCAGTTGGGTGCAACAATGATGGGTGCAGTCACTCATCTCTTTTTCAGCGCCTCATAAGCCAACCTGCAATCATTAGAAAACACAAAGGGCTGGTCTTTTTCAAGCAGCTTGCATAATGGGTTAGCAATCTTGGAGAAATCTTTAATGAACCGCTATAGAACCCGACGTGTCCAAGGAAACTTATCACCGCCTTTACCGAAGTGAGCGGTGGCAACTTCTCAATCACATCAACCTTAGCATGGTCGACTTCAATCCCCTTTCTAGACACTCGATGTCCCAACATGATTCCTTCTTGTACCATAAAATGACATTTTTCCCAATTCAGCACCAGATTTGTCTCCACACATCTTTTGACCACTCTTCTTAAGTTGTGAAGACAATCTTCAAATGAATCCCCACCATGGAGAAATCATCCATAAACACCTCCATAATTTCCTCAACCATATCAGTGAAAATAGCTAACATGAACCGTTGGAATGTAGTCGGTGCATTGCACAACCCAAAAGGCATTCTCTGAAAGGCAAAGATGCCATACGGACAAGTGAAGAATGTTTTCTCTCTGTCTTCAAGGGCTATTGAGATCTGGTTGTACCCCGAATACCCACCAAGAAATAGAAGTGAGATCCCCAGCTAACCTGTCCAACACTTGGTCAATGAAAGGCAAGGGAAATGGTCCTTCCGGGTGGCTGTGTTCAGTTTTGTATAGTCCATGCAAATCTGCCACCCCGTGACTGTACGAGTCGAGATCAACTCGTTTTCTCATTTTGTACTATCGTCATTCCTCCCTTTTTTGGCACACACTAGACAGGGCTGAACAATTGCTATTAGAGATGGGGAAGATGATACTCACATACAGCCATTTGATCACCTCCTTCTTTACTAATTCCTTCATATCCGGGTTCATCCTTTGTTGATGTTATCTAGAAGGTTTGTACCCCTCTTCCAGAAGAATATTGTGCATATAGAATGCTGGGATGCTACCCTTTATGTCTGCCATGGTCCAACCAATGGCAGTCTTATATTCTTGCAATACCTGCAATAGTTGCTCTACCTGCACAACTAGCAAACCAGATGATATAATAACATGCAAGGTAGAACTAGGACCGAAGAAAGCATACCCGAGGTGGGCTGGAAGCAGTTTCAAGTCCAGTTGTGGTGGAAGGTGGTGTCTATTGATGGTTTTGCAGGTGGTGTCGCTCTCCTTTCTAAGCGTAGGGGCTCGAACTGAGGCTCCATTTTCCAGAATCCTTGACCTTCGAGAGCCATGACCCACTCTGCCAACCCTTCATTGTCCATCTCTTCCAAATTCATCAAGCAGGCTTCTAATAGATCCTTGACATTAAGGGTCTCATCCTCTTCTTGCAGTATCACATCCACAGCCTCCACTAGTGAGCAGTTTGCAAATTCACTAGGTCTCCTCATGGATTGTTGAACATTGAATATTATTTCTTCATTGTTCAACCTCATTTTCAGTTCTCCAGTCTCACAATCAGTCAATGCTCTCCTAGTGGCTAAGAATGGCCTTCCCAGAATGATGGGTATCTCTTCATCCACCTGACATTCAAGAATAACAAAGTCTGCAGGGAATACAAATTTCCCCACTTGAACAAGCACATCATCAAGAATTCCTGTCGGTCCTTAGACTGTGCGATCAACCAGTTGTAGCAAAATTAAAGTCGGTCTAGCTCTGCTAATGCCCAGTTTTGTATAGATTTCCAAGTGCATCAAGTTTATGATGGATCCCAAGTCACACGGTGCTTTAGCAAAAGCGTAACTCCCAATAGTGCATGGATAGTGAAGTTACCTGGATCAGACACCTTTTGGTCCATAGGTCTTGTCACTACCGCGCTTCAGGTCTGTGTCAGAGTGACAATGGAAAGGTCTTGGAAGTCAAGTTTCTGTGACATCAGGTCCTTTATCATTTTTGCATACCCTGGCATTTCCCTCAAAACATCCATTAGTGGAATGGTGCAGGAGTCAACCTCTGTCCACTGATTGATGTCTTTTCTTTGTTGGAAGCTTCTGGCACAAGAGGTGCCACCTGTTCTGAGACTTTCTCACCTTCCTTCACCTTACCCTTGTCAACATGTGCCTATTCAACTACAACATCGGTGAGCTCTGCTGATTCATCTGCCTCTAATGTAACTGGAGTAGTTGGTGTAGTCTCTCTCCTAGATTGAGCAATTTCTTTCTCTCTGTCTAAGTCTCTTCCATTCCTGAGACTCACTGTCATTAGCTGATTTGCGTTTTGCTCCTTTGGATTAATATTTGTATCTGCAGGCAATGTTCCTTGAGGGAAATTTTTCAAGGACATAGATAGTTGTCCCAATTGAGTTTCGATGCCTTTAATTGCCGAGTCATGTGCAGCTAACTTTTCTTGCATCTTACCATTTGTCCCAATGAGTTGTTGCAGCATGACCCTGATTTCTACCATGTTACTATCCTACTGATGATGAGGTGGTTGGTAATCCAACTGGTGCTGGTGCTGCTGATTATAACCCTGCTGCCTTTGATAAGGCACGACTTGACCTTGTGGTCGTGCTCCTCCCTGATTGGGGTTGTGTTGTGGATGGTTAGGTCTATACTGCTGGTTTGGTGTTGGTCCCCATTTCTGCACACCTTGCCTCTGACCTCCGTAATTATTGACATAACTCATGTCCTCTCTGAAACCTTGGTTGTCACTCTCTCCGCTCCACGAGCACACATATGACTGGTTGATGCAAGGAGTGCATAAGCCTCCATTTGTTGTATCCATAATGTGCACTTGCGTTGTGAACATCTCATCGATTTTCTTTGTCAATAAGCCCATCTGGGTCATGAGAGTGGCTATGTTTTCTACATGGGAATTGTTTGTGTCAAGAGAAATAAAATGGACTATTGGTGTGAGTGTCGTACCTCTTGTCATTCAGCCTGAATTTTGAGCCATCTTGTCAAGAAGAACCTTGCACTCTGTGAATGTTTTGGTAAAAAATGCACCCCCAGCTGAAGAATCTACATTGGCCTTCAGACTGTGTGCCAAATCCATGTAGAATCTCTGTCCCAACATCTGGTCTAGAATTCCATGGTGTGGACACTTCACTAGCATACTCTTAAATCTCTCCCAGATTTCTTGCAAGGTTTCAGCTGGCTTCTGCTTGAATTGTAAGATCTCATAAATTTGCCTTGCATTCTTGTTGGGAGGGTAGAACTTGTTTAAGAATTGCTTGACTAATTTTTCAACAAGTAGCAATGGAGTTAATTGGGAGCGAACTAAGCCAAGTTTGAGCCTCTCCAGTCACTGAGAATGGGAGCAGTAAGAGCTTAATGGCTTCAGGAGTCACATTCAGCTGTCTTTGAGTCACACATATTGATAGGAAGTTCTTCAGATGTTGTTGTGGTTCTTCAATGTATGACCCAAAGAACAGTCTCTTATTCTGCAACAAATTCAGCATGATGTTGGTGATCTGGAATGTCTCCGCTTGTATCTGAGGTACAGCAATGGCGGTGGCCAGGTTATTAGCAACTGGTTGTGCCCAATCATACAGAGTAGCTTCTGGCACATGAGGTGACACCACTCCATTTTTTGGTTCAACCCGATCATTCCGATTGTTTCCGGTGACATCGTCCATGTTGTCCATTTCAATTTCGAGTTGGTGTTTTTGTTGTAACTGTTTTTTTTCTTGTTGGCTCGATTTATTGCCCTGAATGCTTTCTCGGGGTCTGAGAGTCCATCAAAAAGTTCACCAGTCCTCGAAGAGCTTCTAGGCATACTCCTGAGTCACAGGAGAGTTCAAACGTGAGAATTTTAATTAAAAAATTTTAAACACCGTAGGAAATTGATCTAAACTAAGAATACTCGCACTTCTTCTACGTTGTAATAAATAACATTGTTAGTTCCCCAGCAACGACGCCAAAATTTGATCACGCCTAACTATGTCTTATAAAAGGATTTGTTATTTCTAACCCCACTTTTAAATTCAACTCAGAATTAACTCTTTCTCGGGGTCTGAGAATCCATCAAAAAATTCATCAGTCCTCGAAGAGATTCTAGGCATACTCCTGAGTCACAGGAGAGCTCAAACGTGAGAATTTCAATTGAAAAATTTTAAACACCGTAGGAAATTGATCTAAACTAAGAATCCTCGCACTTCTTCTACGTTATAATAAATAACATTGCTAGTTCCCCAGCAACGACGCCAAAATTTGATCACGCCTAACTATGTCTTATAAAAGGACTAAGCGGTCGATGCAAATATAACTCGGTTCAAGTCCGGAGTCGAATCTCACAGGGAACTAACCTATTCACTATAACTTTTAATAATGCTAAAGACAAGATCAGACAACTTCCGGATGAAAGATTTCTTTATGAATAAACAGTGGAATTTATTTAGCTAATGTAAAATGACAATAAAATTAACAATAATCAGGACTAAAATTGAATTCAAGGATACAATGATCTAGGGCTATTGACTTCCCCAATTGCCGGATTAATTCTTAAATCTTTCGCTATAATCTCGCTGTAATACTCTATGAGGATTATGAGTTCCGGGCTACCGTAATTATCTCTCGATCAATTACGATAATTTACTAGAAGCATTCTCTCGAACTACTCTAGCTAACAATTTATGCAACTCAGAATTATCCCAACAAAGCTTTGTTATTTCTAACCTCACTTTTAAATTCAAGTAATTAATCTCCAATTACCCAAAAGTAGTGTTGTTCAACAACAATCTAACCAAGTGTTCTTTCTCAAGCAACACAAGGCAACTAGACATGATTAGTCTAGGGACCTTTCAATTAACCACAATACAAAACGTAGTTGAACAATCATAGAACAAACACGACTCGATTATCTCAAAATAGAGTTAAAACTTCATCCAACAATTGGTTCCATCAACCCTAGATTATAGGTTTAGCTACTCATACTAATGGAAAACAATTCACTAAAATAGTTCATAATCAACAAATAGAAAGAAGAAGAAGAAAATGAAAACTCTTAGGAATTTATCCGACTTATCTCTCTTGTTATTGCCTCTAAAATCTTCTAAAACCTGCTATCTCTGACTTCTGGGTGAGTTTAGGCTTCATATACGTTTAGGTTAGTCGCCTAGAAAATTACATAATTGACCCTACGTGTTTGGCTTTCGTCCGCCCGTCCGCGGCCGCTGATTCAACCGCGGATTTTGACTGCTTCACTGCCTTGAGTTTGCGGCTGCGCACCTGGATGAGTTGTTTCGCTTTCTTTTCTCTCTCCTTTTCGAATGGATTAACCTTCGATTGGCCTTCCATCATAATGACTCCAAAACACTCTTTAGCTCCCTCCTAACTCGAAGTGGCTCCTGCAAAATTTCTTAATTAGAGCATTTTGTTATCTTTTACATTCAAAATATCAATAAAATGCGGTTAAATTAGAGTGTAAATAGTGTCTAAAATGCATAAATATAGGCTACTATCAGGCGGCTATACGGATGGTAAGTTTTTTCACCTGTTTCTTGTTGGTCAGTAGTTCAGATATTCCTTCGATAGCTTTGATCTGGTCGGGGTTGACTTCTATGCCCCTTTGGGACACCAGGAAACCAAGGAACTTTCCCAAAGTAACGCCGAAGGCGCACTTCTCGGGATTTTGCTTCATGTCGTATTGCCTCAATATATCGAAGGCTTATTCAAGTGATCGATATGATCTTCTTTCCTTTTGGATTTGACTAACATATCGTCTATGTATACTTCCATTGTTTTGCCGAGTTGTTCTTTGAACATCTTAGTGACCAGCCTTTGATAAGTTACTCCTTCATTCTTCAATACAAATGGCATGACTCGATAACAATAAGTCTCTTGGTGAGTTATGAAAGTGGTCTTTTCCTGGTCTTCCTCCTCCATGAGGATCTGGTTATATCCTGAATAAGCGTCCAGGAAGCTTAGCAGTTCGTGTCCTGCCATTGCATCGATGAGTTGGTCGATGTGCGGTAGCGGGAAGGAGTCTTTTGGGCATGATTTGTTCAGGTCTGAAAAGTCTACGCACATGCGCCACTTCCTGTTTTTCTTCTTTACCATGACTACATTGGCGACCCATTGGAGATACTTGGATTCTCTGATGGAGCCATTGGCGAGTAGTTTTTCTACCTCATCGCGGACTGCTTCGTTGATTGTGGCGTTGAATTTTCTTCTCATTTGCCATACTGGTGGGTAGAGTGGATCTACATTCAATTTGTATGTGGCGATGTCCTTCGAGATACCTGGCATATCTGCATGGGAAAAAGTGAATACGTCTGCATTGTCAGTTATAAGTTTATGAAATTTACCTGGTTTGGAGAGTTTGTGGCCGATGTAGGCTTTTTAACTGGCGTCGTTTCTATATATTTGGACGGGTTCGAGGTCTTCTACCATTGACCCCGTGACCTCCACGATGTTGGGGTCCTTGATGACGTTGTTTTGTTCGTCGGGTTTGGTCCCCCACTTTGGTAATTGCTATGATCCCTTCAACTGTTGAGTGTACATACAGTACTGGGCAATGCGATAGCATTCTTGGGATGTGCGATGTTCGCCCCGGATGCTGATTATTCCCTATTAGAATAGTTAGGTCAATGTATGTAATTAGACCTAGTCTCATATGTAACAGGAGTAGGTTATGTGTTATGTATACATATAAATAGGGCTTATTGTAACATAGAATAATCAATCAATAATATTCTCCCGTGATTTCTCACATGGTATCACAGCAATAGTGAGAAATTTATCGTTGTGCATCATTCCAGCGACTTCCGGGAAGAAATACCTCGTCGCCGTGCAATTTTTCGGTGACTTAGGTGGTTGTCCGCAACAAAATCATTTTTCCTTGGTGTTGTGCAAAATCCAACACCACCACAAGGTCCTTAAGACAGAGGCGAACAAACCCCAGAAAAAATCTCCGGAAAAAGATACCCCACGCGCCCTCACACGCCGATCAGAGAAGGGTTTCTGCCGGCGCGTTTGTCCCACGCGCCAGTGCGTATGCCTGTTTCCGACCATTTTTTGGCTGACCTTCTTCAGTACAGCCTGATCGCGAGGATTTTCCGAGCCTAGCCATCAAGGTTAAATCAGATTCCGATGACTTTTTTATTTTTCGGCGAGCTACAGTGTTTTCCGGTGAACAATAACAGTGAAAAAGTGATTTCCAGACAATTTTCTGATTTTTCTGGCGTTAATAGTAAATTTCCAGAAGGGTTTCTGATTTTTTCCGGCATGAACATTATAATGTCATTCTTATTAGAAGCCTTAGACTCACAATCCGTTAGATCCAATGCATTGAATCCAATCGAGATGATTTTTTTACCGGATTATATTGAGTACCTTCAGTACAAAGCCCGTAAACAGACATCTTCAGGATTAACCACTGTTGTTCCAACAGATAATAGCATGACTTGTGTCTCCAATCTTCAACTTCTGAGTCTTGGGTCATTTATTCAGGTGCATCTGATCATATTTCTGGTAACAAATCTCTTTTCACTAGTATTTCATATTCTCAATCTCTTCCAACAGTCACAATGGCCAATGGGTCTCAAGACATGGCAACTGCAATAGGTCAAGCAAGTCCACTTCCTTCCTTACCTTTAGACTCAGTTCTTTATGTTCCTGGTAGTCTTTTTAGTCTCATAGTCGTTAGTCGCTTAGCCAAATCACTTAAATCTGCTGTTTTATTTCTTGATGACCTTGTTTTTATATAGGAACACAGTACGAGGTGGATCATTGGTACCTGACGTGAATCAGATGGACTTTATTACCTTATCCTTGCAAAATCACATGGACTCACATCTTGTCTTCCTTCAATAACTTGTTCCGTTACTAATTCACCAAATTTATTACATATACGGTTGGGACATCCCAGTTTGTTAAAACTTTAGAAAATGGTACCTGGTTTATCTCACTTGTCCACTCTAGAGTGTGAGTCATGTCAGCTCGGTAGGCATACCCGCTCCCATTTCTCGCGGCGTCTTGATAATCGAGCAGAGTCACCTTTTACTTTAGTCCATTAAGATGTTGGGGTCCTAGTCGGGTCAGTTGTACCTTGGGATTCCGCTACTTTGTCAGTTTCATTGATGATTATTCCAGGTGCACTTGGATATTTTTGATGAAAAATCGATCTAAGTTGCTTTTTATTTTCCAAACCTTCCATGCTGAAATTCAAAATCAATTTGGGGTTTCTATCTGCATATTTCGTAGTGATAATTCCCTAGAGTATTTGTCTTCCCCATTTCAGCAGTTTATGAACTCCCATAGGATTATTCATCAAACATCTTGTCCGTACACATCCCAACAAAATGGGATATATGAAAGAAAGAATAAACATCTTATTGAAACTGCTCGTACCCTACTCATACAATCTCATGTTCCGCTACGTTTTTGGGGGGATGCAGTTCTTACATCTTGCTATATTATTAATCGTATGCCAGCTTCAGCTATTCAGAATCAAGTTTCATTCTTTGTCTTGTTTCCCCACTTACGTTTGTTCTCTCTTCCACCCCGTGTCTTTGGGAGTACATGTTTTGTTCATGACCTTACTCCAGGAAAAGATAAGTTAGCTCCTCGTGATCTTAAGTGCATATTTCTGGGTTACTCGAGAACGCAAAAGGGATATCGATGTTATTCTCCTGACCTCCAGCGGTTTCTTATGTCTGCTGATGTTACCTTCTTTGAAACCCAATCATACTTCACAGGCCCAGTTAATCACTTAGACATTTATGAGGTGCTACCAGTTCAGTCTTTTGGAGATTCAATCACTATCTCCCGTTCATCTTCCTCCATAGATCTAGTTGCAGCTCCACCACCTATAGATCCAGTGCCACCACTGAGTCCAGTGCCACCACTGAGTCTAGTTCCACCAACTATAGGTCTGGTGCCACCATCTAGTCCAGTCCAATCTTCTACAGCTCCACCACTCCTGACTTATCATCGTCGTCTGCACCCAGCATCAGGCCCAGCTGATTCACGTCCTACACCTGACCCTGCTAATACTGCAGACTTGTCTCCTCTTAATCAACCGATTGCACTACGAAAAGGTATACGGTCCACACTTAATCCTAATCCCCATTATGTTGGTTTAAGTTACCATCGTTGTCATCATCCCATTATGCCTTTATGTCATCTTTGTCCACTGTTTCCATCTCTAAGTCTACAGGTGAAGCATTGTCTCATCCCGGTTGGCGACAGGCTATGATTGAAGAGATTTTTGATTTACATACGAGTGGTACTTGGGAGCTTGTTCCTCTTCCTTTGGGTAAATCGAATGTAGGTTGTCGTTGGGTGTATGCAGTCAAAGTTGGTCCAGATGGCCAGGTTGATCGACTTAAGGTTCGTCTTGTTGCCAAAGGGTATACTAAGATATTTGGACTCGATTACAGTGATACTTTCTCTCCCGTGGCTAAAATAACACTGCCTTTTTCTATCCATGGTTGTTGTTCGTCATTGGCCTCTCTATCAGCTGGACATTAAGAATGCTTTTCTTCATGGTGACCTTGAGGATGAGGTTTATATGGAGCAACCACCTGGTTTTGTTGCTCAAGGGGAGTCTGGTGGCCATGTATGTCAGTTGCGCCGGTCCCTCTATGGGCTAAAGCAGTCTCCTCGAGCCTAGTTTGGTAAGTTCAACACAATTATTCAGGAGTTTGGCATGACTTGTAGTGAAGCTGATCACTCTGTATTTTATCGACATTTTGCTTCAAATCTCTGTATTTATCTGGTCGTTTATGTTGAGGATATTGTTATTATCGGCAATGATCAGGATGGTATTAGTAAGTTGAAGCAACATCTCTTTCAGCACTTTCAGACTAAGGATCTGGCAGATTAAAGTATTTTCTGGGTATTAAAGTTGCTCAGTCTAGCTTAGGTATTGTGATCTCACAACGGAAGTATGCCTTATATATTCTTGAGGAAAGAGGAACGACAGGTCGTAGACCTGTTGACACTCCGATGGATCCGAATTCTAAACTTCTGCCAGGACAGGGGAGCCTCTTAGCGATCCTGCAAGATATAGGCGGTTGGTTGGTAAATTAAATTACCTCATAGTGACTAGACCTGACATTTCTTTTCCTGTGAGTGTTGTGAGTTAGTTTATGGATTCTCTCTGTGATATTCATTGGGATGCAGTTGTCCACATTCTTCGATATATAAAATCAGCTCCAGGCAAAGGCTTATTATTTGAGGATCGAGGCCATGAGCCGATTGTTGGATACTCAAATGCTTATTGGACAGGATCACCTTTTGATAGACGTTCTACGTCTGGATATTGTGTCTTAATAGGA
The DNA here is from genome assembly GCA_005239505.1 of Nicotiana paniculata. Taxonomy (NCBI): domain Eukaryota; kingdom Viridiplantae; phylum Streptophyta; class Magnoliopsida; order Solanales; family Solanaceae; genus Nicotiana; species Nicotiana paniculata. The sequence goes on along the minus strand of MDKI01207843.1, from coordinate 10,648 downwards.
GGAAATTTGGTGTCTTGGAAGAGCAAGAAACAGAATGTGGTTGCTCGGTCTAGTGTAGAAGCAGAATATTGGGCAATGGCTATGGCAACATGTGAGCTAATTTGGATCAAACAGTTGCTCAAGGAGTTGAAATTTGGTGAGATTAGTCAAATGGGACTTGTGTGTGATAATCAAGCTACTCTTCATATTGCGTCAAATCCAGTGTTCGATGAGAGAACTAAATACATTGAAATTGACTGTCACTTTGTTAGAGAAAAGATACTCTCGGGAGATATTGCTACAAAGTTTGTGAAGTCGAATGATCAGCTTGCAGATATTTTCACCAAGTCTTTCACTGGTCCTCGTATTAAATACATATGTAACAAGCTCGGTACATATGATTTATATGCACCAGCTTGAGGGGGAGTGTTAGAATAGTTAGGTCAATGCATGTAATTAGTCCTAGTCCCATACGTAATAGGAGTAGGTTATGTGTTATGTATACATATAAATAGGGCTTATTGTAACATAGAATATTAATCAATCAATAATATTTTCTCCCGTGCTTGCTCACATTCCCCACGGGGTAGGGAACTTGATTACTTGATACAGGGTGGATAGAATGGCTCTCATGTCGTGTATCCAAGGCCGCCCTATGATGGCATTGTAGGCTGTATCCTGGTTCATGATATGTAACGTTGTCTCCAAGGTGACGCCCCCGTCTAGGACGGGTAGTGTTATTTCTCCTGAAGTTCACTCAACTGCATTGTTAAACCCCGTCGGTGTTATGCAGCGTGGTACTATCTTATCCCCGAGTCTCATTTGGGCGAGAACTCGGGGGTGGATAATACACGCGCCGCTCCCATTGTCGACCATTATTATTCTCACATCAGTATCTAAAATTTATAAAGTAATAACAAGAGCATCAAGGTGAGGGAAAGTCAAATCGTGGGTATCCGACTTATCGAAGATGATACTGCCTACGAGGTCGTCATACCGTTCGTGTGTGATTAACCGCTTCAATTTTTGCGTGGTGGTGAACTTTACATGGTTGAGCATGGCTTCATCGCCCCCGCCGATGATCATCTGAATGATGCGGGCGGGGGAGGGTGACTTTGTGGGGCCTTGGTGTTGTTCTCGTCCTCTGCCAAAGTTGGCTCTTCCGCGGTCGCTCATTAGTTCTTTTAAGTGTCCTTGGTTGAGCATGTTCACTACTTCTTGTCGTAAAGCTATGCAGTCCTCGGTTTTGTGGCCTCGTTCCTGGTGGAACACACAGAGGGCATTCGACCTTCTGGTGTTTGGGTCGGACTTCATATTTTGCGGCCACTTCACCTTTGGGCCGAGCTTTTCCAGTGCGTACACTATCTCTGAAGGGGAAACACAAAAATTGTGAGTAGATAAAGGTGGGGGAATACCTTTGTCGTTTTGTTGAGTCCCTGTATTTGGCCTAGACGGCCCTTCCATACGGCGAGGAGATGACGGAATAGCCATTCTGACCTAAGGTTGGTGTCTATCCCGGTTGGGACGTGGGCCTGAGTGATCTCTTCATGTATCATTGCGGTGATATCGTCTCGATTCTATGTGGATTGATGTTAGTTGTTGAGTTGGGTCGTTGAGGACGTCCTCGTCTGCTCGGACCTCGGCGCAGTAGGCGTTGTGAATTTCTTCCCAAGTAGTGGGAGGGTACTTCATGAGTCTGCTTAACAATTTTCTGGTCGCCCTAGACCCATTCTGGTTTAGTCAATTTTGGAAGGCCGCCACGGCCATACCTTCGGATACATTTGGCAAGCGCATCCTGACTCTGTTGAATCGGACGTGGAAGTCCCTGAGTCCCTCGCCGGGGCGACTGTCTAACGGCGAATATGTCATTCACCCTGGCTTCAGCCTTTTTGGCTCCAGCGTGGGCAGTTACAAACTTATTGGCCATTTCCTCAAACATTGTTATAGACCGCGCTGGTAGTTGTGAGTACCACGTCAAGGATCCCCCTGTTAGGGTTTCGCCGAACTTCTTTAGCAATACTGGCGGCACTTGCTCCTTAGAGAGGTCGTTGCCTTTCACTGCAGTGACGTAATGAACTATGTGATCTTCGGGGTCCGTCGTGCCGTCATATATTTTCAGGTATGTCGGCATTTTGAAGGTCTTGGATATGGGGTGTGGGGTTGCTTCTTCGTTGTATAGTTGTTCGGCGAACCAACCAACGTCCTTTTTAAGGCAGGAGTTTTGGGGCCTCGGGTATCTTATCGACTATTTCCTGGTGTTCTTTCATTTGGTCTCGTAGTGCTTTATTTTCATTTTCCATTTCTTCCATCTTCTTTAGTATAGCAGCGAGTGCGTCATTGACTGCATCAACAGTGGTGTTAGTGTTACTTGTTGAGCGGGGAGCTGGTTGCTCGTTGATAGTTACGGCATCCGCTGGTGTGGCGTTTTGAGTTGCTCCCTGAGTTGTCCTGTCTGTGAAGTTTCTCAGTGTACTTGTCAGCAGTTTCTTTATTGTCGGTGGGGCTTCCTCGATTGTGGACGTGGAGGCATCCCTTTCTTGAGTGACTGTCACACTTCCAAGAGGGGGAGGCGAACCGCTCCGTCCTGGTGTGACGCTTGGTGTCATGCTTTCTTCTCCTTCACCACCAGCTTCGATGATGGTGCTCATGAGGTTGGAGGTGACATTTGCTATGGCTTTTACCCTTTCTTCTCCTTTTCCTGTCATTGTTAGTTCATGCGGATGAAAAGAAATGACTGTTGTATGTGTTTTTTTTAAGATCTAACAGAAACTATAGGCTTTAACTAGAAAATCCCCACAGACAGCGCCAAATTATTTTACCAAAAATATGTTAATCCCCTTTTGACACGATGTAACGAAAGAGATGAAGGGTTAATCCTAGTTAAGCTAATAACAGTTAGATCTATGAATTAAGCTAATAACAGTTAGATCTATGAATCTGATGACGCATGGAATAAATCTAAGCACCGCAATAGTAAATGCAAGGCAAAGATAAGAGTGATGATTGATAATGAATACACAAGCGAATATGCGGATTAAATGCATGCAATGGCAATAAATATAATATTAAAGGATATCTCACCCACATATTGAATGGTAAGAGTCAATCAACTCTTTGTCAGCAGTGTGGATGATGGGAAAATGTGGGTGGAATACAAGGTTCTTTGATCTTGTATATGAAAAGGTATCTTCCAACTCGAGAATCAATAGAAAAGACAAGTTTTGTGTATTCTTCAATAGTCAATGTTACAAAGAGTTCTTTCAGAAAGTTTCATACCCCTCTTTTTTCTCTTTTTATTTTCCTATATATAGGGAACATTACAATGGAATATTTCTCTCTTCCTAACCTTAAATTATCCTACCGTTATTATCCATTCTTCTGTTCGACCCATCGTCGACCTCTTTCGAGAAAGGTTCTTCGTCTCCAAATATTGGACTGCGACTACGACCAACGAAGCCACTAAGTCTGATCGAAATTTCGACCAATACAGGTACGGAATGAGAAAATACGTAAATTAATATTAGAAATTGACTATAAATAAAGCAAACCAAATGTAACGTGCGGCTTTGGCCCTCGAGCTAGGTCGCCCTCGAACCAAACTGGTATGCTAGTGAAAAATATGAACTAAGCAACATAGTATTGAGAGCTTAAAAAATGTAGTATACTACTTTGAATAGTGTTAGTCTGGTCCTTTTACAAATTATTAAAAAAAACCTTTATATAGTAGGGGAGTTTTACTTATAGTACAATTCTAAATACAGTAAGAAATCTCATGATTGGCTAATTAACCGGTGTTATCTTGATTCATGCCGAGATTTCCTCCGTGAACCTCGCCCGATCACGGATGTTTCGGCTTACCGTTACGTGACCGGGTAAACCCCCTTCAATCTCACTCGACCTCCGTTCCACTCGATCTCGATCTTGGTTGGACATCGTCCTCGGCTGGTCCTCGAATTAAGGGTTCAGCAACCTGACTTCATATTGAGGCTCGATACAATACGAGGCTGAACCATGGCCTATGAGGATCCAATCCCGATTAGTCAGAAGAAGGCAGGCCTATTCTGACCGTATACAACTTAATTTGAATTTGTAAAAAATTAGGAAACGGCTCATTTTTGTCTGGAGATACTAAAAGAAGGTAGGTGAATGGTGATGCTTATATTTCTTGGTTTAAAGTAAAAGAGATGAGAAAAATTAAAAGGGAGTGGTGCACTACATAGCATTCCCAGCCCTGTTAATTGGGAGGTTCCAACTATAAAAACAATTAAAGAGGATGAATAATACTTCAATATAAATTAACAAATCATCCTCCCACTTGCACTTGATTATAGAATATAGTGTGAAGGACAAAGAGGGAGGAACAACAGTTATGATAAATCAGACTTAAGGGTGGCTACTGGCCACTTAAAATCCAATATACATGCTGGTTTCTCTTCCGTAAAACTTCTCTTTATTGGTTGGACAAGGAGGGAAATCACTCTTACATGGAATCCCTTGAACAGGCAAGCTTAACATATCCGCGAAGAGCAAAATAATAGATCGGCAGCGGTAGTACTTTTGTTGTGCTTCTTCGGCATCTGGAAAATCGTAGGTGATACAGATGATCACGATCATGCTGAACTGAATAGGCGTAAACTTACATCTTTCAACTGGAGCTCCGGTACAATCTGTGCTAGTGATGAAGCCTCAGCAAGCAATCTAACAAGTTCAAGTGCGCCTTTGTTAATGATGAGCTTCACATAGTGCTCTCGTTTCCCAGATAAAGATCTTCAATTCATGCAGTGATATTACTAATCCCAGATAAGCTAAAAAATCTGCAATGCAGGTACATGTTACAATTCATAGGTTTGGTTGGTGGAAGACGAGAAGGTATCATAAGTGTATACGATCGCAATAATACTGATGCACAATGAAGGAAATAACTGTATACATCATGTGACGTCGATTCTAATGCAAATCGACAATAGATTTACAAAAATTCTTAACACTTTAAACTACAAACTACACCTCCATTAAAATTTGCAGTTAGAAAAGGTTCCAGAGTTCGTCAGCACCACCAAAATGTTCCTAATCCATAGGTAAATCAATCAGTATATAAACTTTTGTGCAAATCATTTTCATTTTGTGATGCCCAAGATATTAATACTTGTTTGCTGCTACAGCTGAAAAAATTTAAGGCATCCTAAAATGGACAAGCTCTATGGTTTCTATTGATGGTATTTATATATTGTCTCTTTTCACCTTCTTGAGTCGAGGGTCTTTCAGAAACAGCCTCTCTACTCCCTCGGGATAGGGGTAAGGTTTGCGGACTCACTACTCTCCCCATACCCCAATTGTGGGATCACACTGGGTGGTTGTTGTTGTTGTTGTTGTTGCTGTTGTCCTAAAATGGACAAGCAGCAAGCACCACTAGTAAGAACAATTATATCATCACAATTGAGAATCGTAAACTTTTCAAAATAATATGACCCAAGGACGTAGTTCGTCCGTCCATGAAACTGAATGAAGAACATAGAGACCAAGATTTGAATATCAGCACAAGAAAAGAAAGAACAAAAGAAACAATGCGATTTCTTCCCATCTACCTAAGCTTTGTGAGCCAAGTTACCCGGTACCTATCCTTGCGAGTTGGCTCAAATACTACCATTGTTCTCCCAAAGAAGAAAACATTATGATGGTCTTAAATCAAATATGTAGTTTTTTAGCATTGAAACTCTGCTATGATTTATTACCAAATTTCTCGCCGCGAACTAATGATAGTAACAGGTAATAAATGATACTTTCTGAAAAAAAAGATAGCCTTCATGAATAGGCATCGCTAAGAGGTCTATTAGTTCAAGTTAAATGTCCAACTGCCGCTGTTACATGAATTGCATTAGGCAGCCAATGCCTCTCCTACAAGTTGGCAAACTAAATAAAGGAAAAATGGTGGTGATCAAACTTATTGAACAACAATACAACTAAAGACAACAATAATTTTTTGACATTTAATGTATCAAAATACTTACCAGGAGCTTAAAGCAATTTGGCCTTCAATCCATGCAACATAGATTTACCTTTGATCAAAACAGCACATAAGTTTCCTTGATAAAGAGCAGGAACCACGTCACCAGCTCTTAGATTGAGTTTTCCAGCAATGAGGAAGCAGCTTGAAGAAGTCGTTCCAGGATTATGAGAATATGTCTTTGCTAGATATTCTATAGAGAATATAATACTGGATGAGAAATTTTTGTTAATCTCTTCTTCAGTAAAACGGAAACATTATGTATGACGCAGCTAGAATATTCCAAAATGCTAACTTTTTTTTGACAGTGTAAATATTCCAAAATGCTATTCAATCCTCAGGAATGGGCTTCAGCAGTCAATGATGTCAGGATCTCGCTTTAGGTCATTACATTTGGCGTATCAGAGAACAAAAGTACTCTAAAGTTATCCCAGGAGAGACTCGAAGCTGTAAAGTTGATTAAATGATCCCACAAGATAGTCCACAGAAGACCGTTGGTGCATTTCCAGCACTTATCTAGCTTATGTGTTTCTAGTGTTTCCGTCCACCTAAAGATAAATATACTCATGATCCATGATTTAAAGGGGAGGCTTGGAGCAACGATAAAGTTGTCTCCCTGTAACCTATAGGTCACGTGTTCGAGCCGTGGAAGCAGCCACTAATGCCTGCATTAAGGTAAGCATTAAGGTAGGCTGCCTACATCATTCAGCCCTTCCCCCGACCCTACGTGAATGCGGGATGCTTTGTCCATCGGATTGCCCAATATCTTTGACTGAGAGTGTGAACCTCAGAAAGAATTTACAAAAGGAAGAAGGCTGTGAAGGTTCGCGCGATGGATGTAGTATGCCATAACAGCCTTACTGAGAAGCTGGTATTTTCTCCAACTTCCAAGCGTGTGGCTTCATTATTAACATTGAAAATCTATAACATTCCAGAAGTTTTACTTTCGTGGAAACAGAAAAGAAAGATTGGACAAGCTTGACAGTCCAATGGCCATCCAATTAATCATGGAAAAAACTAAAGGGATAAATTTCCTCTTAGCTGGAGGGATTAATGCAACCAGAGCCAGGTGTAGAATGTCTTCCATTGATTTATGTCCTCCTTATTTAGGGATCCTTTTTCGATCAGACTTTTAGGTTTTAAGAACTGTTCTGATTTTTATAAATCCATTGATCTTCAATCCATTGCTTGGTCCTCCACTGTTGTTTCATTCTTTTTTTATTGTTATCCTCTGTCATTTCATTCTTTCACTTTGGTTCTTGCCTGAGTCCACATTAAGCGCCCTTCATAACTGAACGACGACAGCAGGGAGTCTAGCTCACTCGCATATTTCCCAACATAACACGATAGCCTTGTGCAATCTTTTAGGATCCTAAGTACCCTTTAACAGAGGCCTCACATTGAACACCTGGTTATAAAATTCCGTAGAGATTTTAAAAGCTTTCTGATAGATGATACTGTACAGGATTACTTGGTAAAAAATATTCTACTTAATTAAGTATTAGTAAAAGATAGGCAGCAATTCGAATTTAGAACAAGAAAAAGGGAATTTAATAGTACATCAACTAATGATTTCAGAAGTCATAATAGATACAAATTAATGCATTAATAATGTTACAAAATTTGTTAAATTTGATCGCAATAGAAAAGTTGTTAGACTAGATTTTGATAGAAATCCAAGTACTACAATCAACATGTTGAAAAATCCTCCAAACTTCAACCATTTTGTTAATTGAACACTTTATGAGATACTTATCTTCTTAAATCTGTACACAAGAGACTCTATTGACATTTGTATCCTGGAGTTTTCTGTTTGTTTCACTGCCTCAGAAGCTTGATGTAAACTTTGGATTCCACGACCCAAACTGGCAATTGAAGGAGCTGATGGAAGAGATTCAGCAGCACATTCTATTCCATCTCCATAAACAAGCAAGCTTGCACAAGTGGCTATACTGCATCCAAAGGTAGCCCAAGGCAGAAAGCCAACTGGTCGTACTCGGCGTTTCCTCATAATTTCATAGAATGCCGTTCTCATGGCTGAGAGGCTAGTTTTCTCTGCAGAGGCTATAACTCCGTGAGCCACGGCACGGATTTTCTCTGCTGAAGCAGTTGCCTTAAGGACAGATGATTTGACACCAGAACTTGCCATTCCAGGGGCTACTACGTTTGACTTCCCAAATGCAAGAGCAAGGGCCTTTTGAGTTTGAGTCATGATGAGTTTTAGAGAAGCAGGGACTTTGAAGGTAACAACCTTCACTATCGTAGATGCAGGAACAACTTTAGAAAACGAAGAAGCTCCTAAAACTGCTGTGGCTCCAGCCCCAACAGCTACCACTGGCTTAACAGCTAGTAACCCTTTTCTGTCACTTCGGGTCGAGTTGTCCCCATCGCTCTCAGAGTCTGTGACCAGCTGCTCAACAATGTCCTTAACTTCTTCAGGTATATTAATTTTCCAGTGCTTCCTTAGTCCAGCTAAGCCACTGGCATCCACTACTGCAACTATTGATTTGAACTTCTCGGCCTGGCTTCGGAGGGCCTGTGCAAGAAGGGCGTGCGACTTGTCCTCAACGGAAAGCTCAGAAAATTCAGTTGTATGATATCCCATTTTACTAAGAGGCAGCCGACCAGCATTATTCAAAGCTACTCTCAATCCTTCGACTGCAATCTTGAATACATAAACCTCAGAAAGAAGATTTGTATCAACAGCATTTCCATTGCAAACATCATTAAACATCTTCTGAGCACAAGCTAGAGCTCTTCCTATTGAGGGAATGTCAACAAAAATATCATGTAGATCAGAGAGCAATGGATAAACAGTCTGTGCAAACTGTGGTACTTGATAATTCAACTGCAGCGGAACATCCTCAGACCCCATCTTTTGCAAGGAACCTGAATTGACCAAATGCGACGACAACAACCTCACCATCTGAGACTGAACATCCTTCGTAACACAAAATGCACGCGAATTTGCTGACACCAATAACCCTGTTCTTAGAGGAACCAGACTATTACCAGCCTCTAAACCAAACACTCCAAACCTATTCTCGTACCCCTCATCCCCTACATTAGAACACTCATTAGAGGGGCTGCATTTAACAAAAGGTGACTCGAGCAACAAGAAAGATGAACCAACTTCTTCAGCTGCTTTCTTAGCAGCAGACAAATGCCCATCAAACCCAACACCAAATATCTCCCTCAAAACAACCCGTCCCGCAACATTCTCATACTTCTCCTTATTGATTTTATGCACAAAACACCTCTTCAGCACCTCAACCGACGAAGTTGGTACCGAATCCTCCTCAAAATTACCACTATTACTCAACAAAAGTTCCTCTTTTTGATCACCATCTACGGAATTACCCACTTGGACAACTACAGCCTCAGGCTTAACTTGTCTAATTAAACACTGGGCATCTACAGCAGATCGTTCAGATAAATTCTGAACACACAATACGTATATTACAGCCTGTGATTCGGGTTCACGAATCGCGTAAACAAACTGCTTTGTGTTTTCGGGTACTGATAATTTCCTAACTAACCCATCAGAAATTCTCAAATCATCTGGTTTTATTACAGAAAAAGGCCACAGATTTTGCAAATAGCTTAAACCCCACATGGTCTCTGATTGCTACTGCACCTTTTAAGGCTTTATATGTAAGTCTAATTACATTTGAAAAACAAAGAATAGACTTAATACTGGATTACCTATACAGAAAAGGGCTAAAACTATAAAATGGAAGAAGCGAAAGAAGCCGAAGGGTTACCTGGCGTTGATGAACAAGTGTCAAAACTCTTTGTGTTTTAAGGGAACTTTTTTTCCCAAAGGGGTGAAATTATCTAATTAAATTAAGTAATATTTCGCCAATTAAACTAAACTATTAAATAGATAACTAATAGGGATTAAATATAAAGTTGTCCGGAGTTTACTTAGATCTTTTCACCTTTCAATGACTTAGCTCTTTAAATACTTATTATCCTTGGTCAGGTAAATATAATTTAACTGTGTTAATTATCATATTGTAAAAATTCAATCCTTATCCTATAAACAAAATATAACATAAAAAATTAATTAAATATCACTTTGGAATATTTTATAGTTTCAATTACTCGCTATTACTACCAATTCTTTTATTATTCCGAACTTTATCTTCTTTTTCCGTTGTTTTTATTTTATCACCAAACTTTTTGTTAGATTTCTTAATATTTAAGATATAGGGTGTGTTTGATATAACAGAAAATGTTTTTCGTGGAAAATAAGTAGTTACCTTATTCAGTTTCCGGTGTTTGGTACGCAAATTAAGAAAAATGACATCTCAAGAGTATTCATAAGTACTTTTAGATATAATAAACATGAAGTCATAAACTTTCGAACCAACAACCATCCGAATCTACAAATTTCATAAACTTCTGAACCGCTAAACTTTCGAAATCGCGAAATTTTGAACCCGTAAACTTTATAATTTCTAAACTTGTAAACTTCCAAACACATAAACCTCTGAACTCATAACTTTGTAACTTGTAAAATTTTGAACCTTTAAATCTAAAAGTTAAAAAATAAAAACTGAAATATATATTAAAAATATTTCTTTTCGGGGGATGGGGCAGGGAGGGCAGAAAAATGTGGAAAAAAAAAATTGAAATTACAAAAAAAAAAAAGTTAAAAAG